>JAOEGS010001223.1:31271-59370 GCA_025447755.1 Corythornis vintsioides | reverse complement strand
AGACAAGCATGATTTCCCCTTATGGAATCCATGTTGACTACTTGTGATAAGCCTCCTTTCCTCCAGATGCTTAGAGACGGCAGCAAGAACAAGCTGTTCCATCACCTTTCCAGGAAGGGAGGTGAGGCTGACTGGTCTGTAATTCCCTGGATCGTTTTTCTTGCCCTTTTTGAAGACTGGAGTGCCACTGGCTGATGCCTCAGGCATCTCTCCCATTTGCCATGATCTTTCAGACATGATGGAAAGTGGCAGGGCGATAACATCAGGGGTACGCAGTTAGCCTTTGCAGCATATCATCCTTTCTTTCTGCCATGGGGTGCTTGAAATTTTCACAAAGACAAAAAATGGCCTTTTCCAGTATTTTAATACACAAGCTGAAGAAGTGTCTTTCAGCAAGCAGCTATATTTGTAAGATACAATCTCTCTGGCTCCCGTGTTTGAACAAAACTCATGGTCCACTTGCGGGAGGAGGCAGTGGGGACACCAGACAGATTTAGGGTGTTTTGCCCAGTCCTAGGCACTGACTGTGAAGCTAACAATGGAGCAAACCCTACACAGAGTGGAAACACAGTTGGGAAGAGGCAGCCTTGGCCAAGGAGCAGAACATTAATTGACAACTTCCTATGCTGCAGCAGCAAGGATTAGGGAATTACCACTGGGTTGTGTGGCATATAACCCAATGGCACTGGTGGGGCCACAGCAGTGTGGGTCTGGAGCAAGGGGCCAAAGCTGTGCTTGGCCCTGGTGTCCCAGCCCTTTCTCTGCATAGTGTAGAGAGGAGAAAGCGTTTGGCTTCTGGTCACAGTATCACAGGATGTCAGGAGCTGGAAGGGACCATGGAGATCTTTGAGTCCAACCCCCCTGCCAGAGCAGGGCCATACACTGTAATCTAAGCATCTGTCTCGGTGGTGATATGAAGGGGGCCGAGTCAGAACCACAGAGCGAATGACTGTGTTACCCTGCTCTTCTGAGGGAGCCTGTCATTTCCATTGGCTTTTAAACACTGGCAAATCTGGTTTGATTCTGTTGTCTCATGTGACAGGTAGAAAAGAAAAAAAACCCCTGTAACACAAAGAGTTGAGGCCACTTGAAGCATGCATCCGAGTTTTGTTACAGTAAAGAATGGAATTATTTTCCTTTAATGCAGCAGGCACCCTCTTTCATCTCTTTAAAGGAAAAAAAATGCAAACAACTTGTTGACTTGACAAAATACTGCAGAATGATGTTCCCTCCATCCCCAGGCATGTAACTCAGGATGAACAACAGAATACGAGAGTCCAGGGAGCTTAAAATAATCCCCTGCCTAGTGCAGAAGTGCATTATAAACAACTGCATCTAAATAGCCCTGTTTCCTTCCCTCACCTGCCTAATGTGTTTTGCCAAGGGCCTGCTTGCCTCTTATCTCATAAATATTTTATGAAAATTAAATCAGAAGTGATTATGGGAAGCAGTTCATGTGTCTCTGGTTCTGTCTGCAAAAGGAGAAGGAAAGGCAGAACTAAGCACTGCTGCATTTTTAAGCAGAGCCTCAGATTCGCAGTGCATTTGAAGAGGGTATTTTAAAAGTTTGCATCAGCTGTTGGCTTCTATTTTGGTGATTAATTCCAGCTAAAATAATGTGGATGCTCATAACTGAATAATTGACCCCTAACTGACTTCTTAAAATACTGTATCAGTCTGCTGTGGGAAATTGGCATTTTAACTGTTTTTTTCCCCCATCCATTTGTAACCTAGTGCATTCCATAGAAGCACGCTGCTGCATTTAGGGTCTGAAGCATTGATTTTGTACATGGCAAAGATGTTAAAGATGGATTAGCACTGATTCTTTGCACTTAGGTAACCTAATTTTTATTAGGATTTCTGTTCCCCACCCCAGTCTTTCTTTCTTCCTCACACTCCCTTGGAAATTACTGTACAGAAGCACTGATGTGCAATGGTGAGTTATGTAGACCCATCTATGTCTGGCTGTGCTCTTGCCATCCTCTGTGCATGTCCAGTATTTAACACCCCCCCGCCCAGCTGAGCTGCTTTGTTTCCTAGCATCCCTTCCTGGAAAAGAAAAGCTTTTTCCAAAAAGAAAACCTTTTGGGAACACTGGATGTGCAAAGTTCTCTGTTAGCCCCTTAAAAGCAGGAGCTAGCACTTTGCACATTAATTGCAGCTATGCTGATGATAAACTTGGCAAAGATGGAAGAGTTTGAAGAGGAGCTGGCACCCACCTCCCTCTCCTGACACCCCCTGTGTCTGTCCCCTGCTTCGCCTGGAGACTCTCCTGTGCCAGCAGGGCACCAGCATCTACAGGTGGTCAACTGGCATCAGGGAGCTGATGTGAAAATTATTGTGGGCTATATTCCTGTGATTCTTCACCCAAGCATGTGCCCAGAGCAGGTGGTGGGACTGGTGGGAGGGAAGAGCAGGGGCCATCACCTCCCCATGGCATTACAGACCTCAGTGACCATTTGCCTTAGAAGAAGACAGCTGTGGGAACGTGGCTAATACTCTTTGTTAGAGGAGGAAGGCTTTGCTCATCTTCATGGAGCCATGCAAAACAAATTTGGGACAGCTGATGATCCCAACAATAGTCTGCACCATAATGTCATTTCCAAAGCATAAACAGTTCCAATGGAGCCTTTCACACAAACAGGAAAAGCCTGCCTCTGCCCCTGATGGCTTTAAGCAATTGGTTGGTTGGTTTAAACAGTTCCCTGTTTATGTAAAAAGATCCCACTGAAGTGATGGAGCCCATGTCAATATGGGGAAATCCAGTCAAACCAAAGCAAGGAAGAGCTACAGCAATGAAGGAGAAATAGTAGGAGTCCTGATACGGAAAAGCTCATTAGACATGGTGAGGACATGAGTGACTGCCTCATGTATTGGCAAAGCCATCCTACTCTCACCACTGTACTGTGTGGGATTGCTGTACTGCCAGAGAGCAGGCCCAGTAACTGGGGCTTGTGGTGGTGGTTTTTTTTTCACCTTAAAACATTCTGGGTTTCCTTCCAAAGTATCTGGTGCAAATGGTTTCCTTCTGTTGAAGCAGTCTTGTAACCCAGTGGGGCAGTAAGGGCTAAGTGGTGGCTATCATATGGGAAGGAAATGTTGTGTGGACCCATTCATAGCCATAGGTCTGGACTGAGTCCAAGGAAAACAGTCATCCTCTGACTTCTGCAGGCATTTCTCCTTTGTATCCATTCAAATGCCTGCTTTTGCAGAGATGCGTCAATGGCTCATATCACGGCAAGTAATGAAAGAAAAAAATCTCACCAAAGTTTCCCCTTCCCACATCTGAGTGTTCGCCATATCATTTAACTGTGTGATTCTCATGTGTTCTTTTTACTCCTACAAGTGAGCCGTGAAACCGTATTTGTGGTCCGTGCCAAACGGACCCAGTGATGCCAAAACATGGCTTATTAGCTTACCAGAGATGATTTTGCATACTGAATCCTTGTAAATTTTCCTTAAGTTTTGCTGACTTAAGACAGCACAGCCACTAGCATCTTTCTGACACTGAAATCTGTAGCCACAAAAATGAAAAATAAAGGTAGCAGCAAAGCTAACTCACTTTCTGCACTTTATTTCGGTATTTGTACAAGTGATGACTAGGAAGCAGTCCAAGCATTTGGAAATTATAGTCCTCCTCTGCTTTTAGAACAATCTGAATCTATGCTTACTGTAATGGCTGTGTACAGCCAAACTTGTGTTTGAACTGTACTGGAATGTGATCAAATGTGAAGCTTTTCCTTCAGTCTCTCTTCTAGGGCACTGGATTCATCTCCAGCAGTCCTTGGTGTCAAAACGTGTCAAAAATGTATGGAAGCAATTCAGTCCAATTGCTGTCTTGTCTTCAATGTTAGGAAACAAACAAAAATTTGACAAAAGCATTTTCTTCCATGGCTTTATCTTGCTGTGACAAAAGCTTCTGCTCAGGAGACAGAAGTCTCAAATCTTAAAATATTTTTTCACACTGCACCTTTTTCCTGTAGTGCTTATATAATCTAAGCCCCCTTTAAAGTGGGCTGTCCTGGGCCACAATTAGAGATGGATGGGAAATGTCAACTGTTTCCTTTTCTGTTTTTCTTGAAGGGAGAGAAAAAGGTGTTTTGAGACAAGAATAAGGATTTTTGTTCTTCTCCTCTCTGTGAATTTAAAAAGTGCTGTATCTCTTTAGGCTTTAAAAATAAATTTTAAATCTGGAAGGGAAAGGAAGGACTTGTTCTGGCAAGATTAAACTGAGGGAGTTCTTGGAAACTGCATTCTCTATCTTAATTTATTTGGGAAGATGGAAGTTTCTTTGCCATGTGTCTGAAATAACTCTCAGGCTTCCTCATTTGTAAAGTTCACGAGCAGTGGCGGCTCTGGTGATGAACGTCAGACAGGCGCTTAGCTCAGTGTCACTCGCTTGCAGTGCCGAGTTTTGCCAGCTTTATCAGCTTTCCTTTCTGTATTGAAAGCACAGCTGTGTTTTCCTGTGAATGAAAAGGGCCAAGTGAAGAAGAGCTGCCAGGTGCCAGGGATCCCAAGGGATTGCACCTGGGCAGAGCACACAAACAAAGGATCCAGCTGTCTGCAGGGAGCTCATTGTGTGAGTCTTGGCCAAAGGTGGTTGGTTGGGCTACAGCCACAGGAAAGGTGAAGCTTGCTGGCTGATGTTTCTCCAGGCTCATCCTCCAGCTGTGAATCTGGGAGGGAGCTGTGTTTCTTGTCCTGGGGATAGCAGGGATGTCTTGGGCTTCTTTTCAATGTGTCCAGTCTTCCTGAAGTGAATGCAGGAGCCACTGTGAGGAGGTTTGGCAGATGGCTCCCCTGGTAAAGATGAGAACTGGAGCTTACACCGATTTTTGCACTTCTAGGCTGCATGTTGATGGTCCCCATCAGATAGGGGTGGTGCAGTGAACAGGTTTGCATGGCACTGGGAGCGTGACAGTAGAGAGCTGGTTGACTTACAGAGGGCTTGTGATTTGCAAATGCCAGGCTGGCACAGTCCCTCTGTGATCATTACTTGCTGCTTGGACACTACACATTCAACATCATCATACTCCTGTTCCCTGTCATTCTCTCCACCTCATGTAACCATTAAAATCCTAGAGGGGAAAAACCCCACCTTGTCTTAATTCACCCACAATTATTTTTGGCAGCAAACTTGCAAATGCTTTAGCTGGCTGAAAATGCTTCTGGAGGTTACAGGTGACAGTTCCATAATTTCCATGCAGCAACTGATTTCTGACAAGCTGCCACAGGTTGTATTGCTTCATAACTTTATTTTAGTCACCCTTAGATGTTGCATCACATGGAGTGAACCTATTCTATGAAGCCATTAGAACCAAGTCAAGTTCAGGAGCAGGAGAAAGCTTCTTTTTCCCACCAGTTTTTATGATAGATGTTTATCTCATAATATTCTTAGGCACCTGATTAGCTGGCCGTTCTTATGTAACAAATCCATTTCAACGAGAAATAAACTGCAGTAAATGATTAACATAATCTTCTTTAGTAATAACTAGGGCTTTTTAATTTAATGAGTCACTTCTGAAAGTCTGAGGGGAAAACAGGGACACTTATTTTTTTAAATGAGATTTGCATGTAGAAGCCTGGTGGGGTTTCTCAGAGCAGCTGTATTAAACGTGCCGTATGTGAGCTTGCCTCAGATATGTTCAGCTCACTTCCAAAAGGAACTAAGTTGCACGGGGTTTATAAAATTACTATTATGGTCATGGTTAATGATTTTGTTATCCGAGCAGTGAAACCGCAAGACTTTGTGACCGCCGTGGCAATCAAAAAGCTCTAGTTTGTGTGGCACAGACTTCTCTAATTGGCCATTTGAGGGCGTGTTCAAACAGAATTTCTTACTGTACTCCTTGTTCCAGCAACTTCAGTTCTGGGTTCATTTCTCTTATGTGGCTGCTGGGCATGTTTTCAATAGGTTCCCCTCAAAACCAAACACTGGGCCTGGATTGGTTTCAACAGGCTTTAGAGGAAGACACTTTCCCTGGCAGACTGGCAGCTTGATGGTTTGAGACATGTTTTTCTGTCAGTGAAACAGCCTGGCTCTGGTGACCATGTTCTTTCTAGATGTGTTCCTGTAGGTAAGGGGTGTATTTGGGTGACCTGCAACAAATCTCATCCCCCCTCCACCATCCTCCCCAAAATTTTCACTGCCGTGCTGGTGGTAGAAAAACCCATCTGAAAACCCAGTATTGTGGAGGACAGAAGTTGTTCTTTGCTCCTATCATTGACAAAGTCTTGTCAGCATTTGTTAATAGTGGCAGTTGGCTGAAGAGGAGAGTGCCTTTGAGAATGTGACCAATTTTCACCAATCACTAAGTCCGTGTTCAGTCCCAGTGTCATGCTACAAGAGACCAGTACGCTTTTGAAAGCCTGAACATTATCACACCTTTGATTCTTTAGTTGCCTATTTTCTTCTTTCTTCTTCCATATGGCTTCTTGAACCACATCTTAACTACTGGCTCTGCCAGAAGGAGCTCTTGTTTGAACCTTATCTGATCCTCTTACAGTGAATGCCACATGATCTCACTTCTGAAGAATACCAGGAGAATAATCTCTTCCTGCTCATGTTCCCATGGGACTCACAATTCAGTAGACCACTCTTCTTCCCATCTTCAGGGTCCCTTCCATTATCTATTTTTCAGTCTGGAGAGACCCAGGCTATTTAGTTAGCTGTTGTTGAGAAGGTGGCCTATGTTCTTGATTGGTCTGGCCATGTCACTGTAAGCTTTGTCATGATGGAAATACCCTTATTGACACAGGGTGAAGGGAGAGCCAGAATCACAGACAGACTGGAGAAGCACAGCAGATACACAGAATGTCTTGTTAATTATCTTTGCTGCTGCTTTGGTGGTTTGGTTGGGTTTCTTTTTCATATGTTGCTGAGCCATCCAGCTGACACTGTCACAGGGCTATATGGTTTAACCCCAAGACCCACTTCCTGAGCAGCAGTACCTAGCTCAGAGTCCATCATTGTACATGTCAGATCAAGGTGTTTCTGTCATGGGGTAATTTATTTACGGTTAGTTTTTTTGGTTTGTTGTTTGTTTTTTTAACATCTAGTCTCTCCAAATTATGAGATTCTTAAACAAATTTTCAAGGTCATTTTTCATTTGTATTCCCTTGAATAACTTTAGTTTCATCAGAAGATTGTGTCATCTTGTTCCCCTCTCCAGGTCACAAGTGAGGAGCCTGTGGGTTTCATTGTTCACCTGTGCTTTGGAGTGGGTTTTCTACCTTTTTTTCTCAATCTTCAAAGCATTCATTCCTATGTGTCAAGAATCTTCTCTCTTTTGGTACAGAAGTTTGAAGTTTTGATTGGGGACCTTGTTGGAAAGTAGCTGCTTATCCCAACCAATGGTCACCCTGCAGACGCTGTCAACCAGTTGCTTTTAGAGTCACCAACCAGGAGGCAGCATGAACTTCTTTATGGCTGAGTGAGCAGGGACCTGGTCTCAGATAGCTTTGCTTCCTCCCTTTCTGGGCACTTAAAGTAAGTGTTTGTGTTGGCAAACTGCCCCTTTAATCTGAGGATATTGAATGTGGAAATGCAGCAATTTTTAATAAGGTGAAAGCGGAGGCCAGAGACACAGCCTCTGTGATATGATGACTGCAGACATGTTCTGTAGCCAGGTAAACACATGGAGGAGAGGCTCAGTTGCCTTGCAGGTCTGAAGGAAAATAAAGTGTGGAGGAAAGCAAGGGCAGATAAGAATCAGGCAAGATAAAAATTGCTACAGCCTCTTTTCCAGTTGCCTGTTGTAGAAATACTGCCTTCCCCAAGGGGCAGCAAATAGCACACTGCTGGGAGGGCTGGTTATAGCTCCCAGCTGCTCTGCTGAGATTATCTAACTGTTATATCCAGTGTGGGATTTTTATTTTAATCTAGGAGGGCTGAGGGGGTTGCAGGCCAGTATGTGCAGCCTTAAGGTGAAGGGTCTTGCTGATTGGCGCAGCATCATGTTAAGGCCCTGTCTCATTTTTTTGTTCATGCCAGTCAAAATTCTGAGATTGTGCTGCAGGTTGAGGCTGCCCAGACTATGGGGTGTGTGCCTTTCTGGTGTTGTTCAGCTTGGCATCTGGGTCTGCATTGCATACAGCCCTGCAAAAAGTTACTCCTTCCTGTGAAATGGCCAATAGAACTAAATTCTAACTTTTCTGAGGTTTTCCAGATAGGTTGGAAGCTTAGTGTTGTTATGAAGTACTGCTTTTACAAACTGCTCATTTTCTTCTGAGGTGTCCCCAGAATATGCTAGATATTGTAGGACTTAAACTTACAGGCACGTGAATTAGCTTGAAAGGTTTTAAACCCCAGATTTGAAGTGCCTTTATCTAGAAAGTTATGAAGACTGAGCTGCTGAAACCACTTTTTAAAAGGAGCCTGAATATCAGTGAAGATAACATTTTAGAGGTGTTCTTATCTTAAGAGTTGTTCTGCTTCTAGGTACTTGTTTGACCAAAAAAAAACCAAACAAACCAAACCACCAAAAAAACCCAACAACGAAAAAACAACAAAACAAACAAAGCAATAAAACCGATCAACCATGCTTTAAAAGTCTGTTCCTAATGGGTGGGTCAGCCATTCAAAACTCATCAGATAATCCAACCTGGCTTTACATTGCACTGCAAACAGATCTGGATATTTACTTTCAACAAAGTAAGTTGGGAGTTTCAGTGTTTTTAAGTGCTATACCAGTTAAAGAGGTGGTAGTGTAATGCTTTAAGGTGCACTCGCCTTTGGACAGAGTCTTTGGTGAGTGTAGTTTTCAGAATAAACAAATACTGGCTCTGAGTGTTCTCGTATTCTTGGAATAAGAGACATGTCTGATACGATTCATTGGAAAATAATATTCAGAGAGCGCATTCTTGACAAGGAGAGAAGGTTTTTCAGGTAAAAAAAACACAGGTTGTTAGTTGGAGGAGGATGGAGATCTTACTTGGTTCAAAGAAGCAGTATTTTAGGCGTGTGTAACTTTACATCTCTTAGTGGTCATGAAACTCTTCTAACCACTAAAGGACTCTGGAGGGAGGATGGCAAAGACTGGGACCCCACTGTGTTTCACTAGGAGAAGTACATATATAAGAAGCTGTGGCTACTAGCAGCAGCATGTTACTGTGTGATATTTCACCATTCCATAATAATTGTTGTGTAATGATTTAACTAATTAATCTACAATAAGGTTCTTACTGTCAGCCAGGGGTAGATAAAAACACAAATAATATTAATTTCACATTAGTTTAGTGACAAATTGGAAAAGAAAAAAAAAAAAGAAGCTTTCAAAGGAAAGCTTATTGTTCAGGTTGCCTGTGATGAACTGGAGTTCAGTAAGTGGAGAACAACATATAAAGGGGTTTTTGGCTTAATGGGACACCTGCAGGTTAACAAAATTGTCAGTATTTTTGTAACCTGGGTAAATAAGGGCACAGCTTGGGCACACAGATTCTCTTTCTGCATCCACCCACAAGACTTACACAATTACATCATTGAATTGTTTGACTTTTACTCTTCAGAAGTAGCTTCTAGTGTGAACACTCATCATCCTTCAATGACCAGGATAACAAGTAACATGCCAAGTGAATGGACATGAGTGGTGTCAATGAATATGTCATCAACTATGGTGTATTGCTTTTCCATGTGTGTGGCAACAGCTTTTGTGTCCTGGCAACAGACCTGCCTCTTTTTAAGTATTTTATGTGAAACTTGATAAAAGTGCTGCCATTACTGCAGGTGTGCACAAAGCTAGGTAGGTGACAAAACATTTCTCTTAATATCATGTACAGTAACACCTCAACATATGATGGGTTTTTTTCCCCCCTTTTCATTTAAACCAGAATGCTACAGATAGCTCCTCTAACTCCTCTCAAAAAAGGGAACAGCCTGTGCGAACTCTGGCTTCTCCTGCATCCTGTGAACATCGAAGAATTTGCACTCGTGGACACCTTCATGATCATTACAGCTCTGACCACTACCATCTAGAACAAGTAAGGTTTCTTCCCAGTGTTGCCACCTGAAGGGCTCTCTCTACCATTGCTAATACTGGTATTTGGTTCCCCCCTGCACACCATCCCTGAGAGATACTCACCCTTTCTTTCTTAGTTATCTTTAAATGGCTTGCAGTTATTTAAAAAAAAAAAAAAAGGGTGGGGATTAAACTGTGGTTTAGTTTGTTATGTTGTATCACGTTCACACAGGCCATTGTAGGTTGGTGACAGTTATACTCCTTCCTGAGCCAAAGGCTGTGTATGGGGTGATGGTGGAGGGCATACAAAGAAAGACAGGCAAAACTACAAAATACTGGCCTTTCACTATGCAGGGAGATGGTGGTTGCCAAAAGCAAAGTTAGCCTATTTATCTTCTCTCCCTCTTCATCTCAATCCCTGCTTTCACAGTCAGTACCACGATCCTACCGGCACATCAACTTTCCAGATGATGATGAGGAGATAGTGCGCATCAATCCTCGGGAAAAGATTTGGATGACTGGATATGAAGACTATCGTCATGCCCCAGCACGAGGAAAGAACTTTGATCCTGATGACATGGACTCTTATGTACGTTTTGCCAAAAGTGAGGCCTCAAAACACGAATACACTTATCCTTATGTAGACAACTCGGACTTTGACCTGGGTGAAGATATCAAGGGTGCTGTGATAAAGACTCAACCTGTCAAATTCAAGCCCAGGAGGAAGGAAGATGGTGAGAGGTCACGATGCGTGTACTGCAGGGACATTTTCAACCATGAGGAGAACAAACGGGGTCAATGCCAGGATGCGCCAGATCGCATCAAGACTTGCATCCATCGAGTGAGCTGTATGTGGTGCGCAGACACTATGCTCTATCACTGTATGTCTGATCCAGAAGGAGACTACACAGATCCTTGCTCGTGTGACACCAGTGATGAAATGTTTTGCCTCCGGTGGATGGCCCTTATCGCCTTGTCTTTCATTGCTCCATGTATGTGCTGTTACTTGCCGCTTCGGGCTTGTTACCACTGTGGGGTCATGTGCAGGTGCTGTGGTGGAAAACACAAAGCTGCTGGATGACTACAGGTGCGTTTAAAGTGTTAACATTTTTCCTGTAGTTCAAGGAGCATGTTGGTTTTGGAGCATTGAGATCACTCATTTCAATGCAGCCACTGTGCCCAACAGCATCCAGAAACCACCAGTTCAGATCACTTTACGTTTGGTCATCTGGGGCTCACACTGCATTGATTTGCTCATCAAGTGTTCTAACTAACTAATCTACAGCATAGACTTTTGTATTACTAATCTGTAATCAAAACAGACTGTCTTGTACATGTTTATATTTTGTTTTTTAATTTTTTTTTTTTTCAGTTAAAAATTTGTCAGAGAAAAGAACTGCTTTAAATGGTGGTGGATTGTAGAACATCTTCAAGTTGTGTCTGTCTTGCCTCCACTTGTGTGGTAACCATCAGCTGTGTTCGCAGGCTTTGGCATTTCTAGAAATGGAGTGGTGTAGTGAATGAAATCTCGCTTGGAAGATATTTTAACTTGCTGTCAAGTTACTGTGTGTGTATAGAAAGTGTGCTAGTAACAAACTTGTACCACAACACAGTATTTGTGTCGCTAGTTTTCTTTGGGTTTTTTGTTCTGTTTTCCAAAGCCAAAATAGCCATCTAAGCTGCAGTTGCTCTTCAAGAGTCCATAGTCATTTCCTTCAGCAAACACCTTAAATTATTTCTGTGCTTGTAAAGCTCTGCGAACAGAAAGCAAGGCTCAGTTACCATAGTCACATAACCATTGAGAATCTGGTAGTCCTCCTTACCTGTAATCATTTCAGACCACTACTTGAAAGGGATACTTAAATGCTGGAGTTTTCTTTTTTCCCTAAATAACGTTGGAAAAACAAAACTGTGTTTTCAAAGTTCTGCCCAAAAGAAAGGGAACTTCTTCATTAGCCAGCCATGTAATTATCTGTGAATGAAACACTAAGGTTCCAGGTGAGGAAAAATGTTGTTATGCAAAGAATTACTAACAATGCAACGTCAAAAAGCACTATTATGGCAATTCTGGGGAAATGCTGCATTAAGTGGTGGATTAATCATATTTGTTTGTTTGTTTTCTGTATAATAGGTGAGCATGAGAACATACATACACGTCCATGGTAGAAACTACATTTAGCCATCTAAACAGGTATTTAATATCAAAAGCCAGGATGTTAATTACCACCACTTCCATGTCCTGACCTGCAGTCCCAATTGTCCAGATGCTTACACGTCTTGACATACCGTGTGTGCAGCCGGCATTTCTGTGACTCTCTGTGTAGGATTAGGCATGTGAGTCTTTGCAGGGCTCAGGCCGAAGCGTCTCCCTGGCTTTCCCTTCCCCAGTTCACCACCCAGATTTAACAAGTGGATGCATAAAATGCATACAGCAGGATAAGATTACTTAATTTTTTAAAATTTTATTTTATTTTTTAATGTCATGTTGTCTTGTGTACAAGGCTTGTAATTAGCTTGGAAAAAAAGAGTATTTTTCTAATATATTACAAGGAATAGCCAAATAATTTTTATTAAAAAAAAAAAACCAAAACAAAAAAAAAAAAAAGATTTAGCGCAGTGAGCTCTAACTAGCATAGTACAATCTGAATACTTTGAGGCAGCTAGGGATTGGCTTGTCAAAGCTGGCACTGCTGTTCCTGCCATAATTTCTTTCTGCAGTAAATTGCCAGTGGGCGCATGTCCTTTCCCTCCCTCTATTGCACATTTACATCAGTCTTAAAAGAGAGGAAAGTTTTTTTTAATTTATTTTTTTTTATTAATTTGCCAAATAAATGTAAAAGGAATGCTTGCCATTCTTTCTTGGTGGAATGTCCCAACGGTTCCTCTGAGAGTTAATCACAGCTTTTTAGTCAACCATGAATTAAGTATGCAATGTGCTTATACACTATAGAGTTTGGTAGGCTAAATTCATGGCAGTTGCTGGGGATTTTTTCAGTTGGGAAAAAAAAAAAAAGAATAATAGTGGAAAAGGGATGGAGTGTTACACTCTGGGTGATGTGTCTGGGTTTGCTGAATGAAAGACAAATATTTTGTGCCTAATAGCATTTGACAAATCTCTCAATGGTGTCTAGTAAACATCAAGCCAACCTCAAGAAAAAAAATAAATTAATGGAACAACCTTCTTCTTTTATTTCTGTTCTCAGAGTTGTTTCTTGTAAAAAAACATCTGTAAGATCTTCTCTCTAAAAAGCACAACACTACAAAAAGATCTTACAGTTTTTTGTCTGATCTTGAAGTGCCCCTATTTATTTAAGCAGACATACTCCAAGCCTTTCTGTATGTCTAGAAATAAAAGTTAAAAAAAACCCCAACTTTTTTAATTATTAATATTCTTCACCTCCTCCTTCCTCCCTCTTCTCTTGGATTTTTGTAATACTTGTAGATTTTGCTGCGTGTATTTTTTGGTTTGTGAAGGCAGTGGTGTAAGGGCACAATGATAGAAATGGGTGGTTTTTTGTAAATATTTCTCCTTAATTTCCACACTGCTGCTGAACAGTGTGTAGCATTCTCCCAGTCAGCTTTGCAATACTGACAGCAATCATTTGAGAGAAGTTATTCAGATTTTATTTTTGTATCTGTGGTAACAAAACATTAGCCAATTTTTTTTTTCTGTTGTGGAAAAGTTTTGTTTGTTTTCCAAGCTATCGCTCACGTTAACAAATTAAAGTGCCTGAAGCCTCATCATTATTGTATCTATATACTAAAAGTTAAAACCCTGTTGTATTGATTTTTATAAGCCTTTTTACCTCTGTGTAAAAAAAAATATATATACAAGTGTATGATGTACATTTTAGTTCTTAACTTCTTTTTTTTATTGTTTCTAATATGTATGATCAGTGTAGCTATTGCTTTAAAATGTACCATGTAAATATAAATACATCATATCAAAATGACACTGTTTATTGTTGTTCAGCTGACTGGAAAAAGAAGGGAAAATGGTGCCAGGAATATGGGGCCTTTGCCAGATCCACCTTTCCAACACCTTGGGGTTTCTGAGAAAAAAAATAAAAAAAATTTGATGGCAAATGCTGGTAGCCTTGGACAAAGGCCCTACAGGCCCTAAGGCTGTGTGGAGAATGGGGACAGGTGTTTGTGTACTTTAGGTGTTTTTTCAGGTGATTTGCTTGTCTTGGGGGAGGTAGGCCCTGGGTGGGGCACCTGAGCCTGGTGGTACTGCATCCCAGCAGGCCCCAGCAGCTATGACAGCCAACAGGATTCCCCTCCTGCTCTGCCTTCTCCCTGGGCCCTCATCCCATGTGCTTCTTTGGACTGGATTAAATATACTGTGGGGCTGGTTTTATTTTATTTTGTGTTAACCCAAGAAGAGCAGCACCAAAAAAAAAAAAAGGGGTAAGCAGAGAGCAGGGCTGGCAGACAGAACTGCCAAACGACAGCCACCTTGCTCTGCAAGGGTGTGCAGTGCAAGTTTTTCAGCTGGATTCCACAGCCACTGCTGAGAAGAGGTGCCTGGGGTGGTTGGCACTACCATCCCTGTTCAGAGAGGTTTCATGTGGAAGATGGGAGAGGAGAGGACATCAGACTGCAGCTGATTGTCTGAGGAAACTGGAGGCAAACCAGTAAGTATATATGAATTTTTACAGTTATTTTATATGGAAACTGGTCAGGCCAACACCACATGCTTCCAGAAAGCCTGGTTTTATTTTTCTGTACGTAAGTGATAACGCAACCAAGGTGATAACCAAGCCAAGAGAGAAAAAGAGCAAGCTCTTTTTCTTAAAAAAAAAAAAAATCATTCTTACAGCTTTGCAGAGATCCTGAGTCCACATTTGCTTTTGTTGTTTGTTTATATTTGTATTCATGTGTTTCTAGAAACATTACATGCTCATATAAACACAGATTTCTGATAACATTTATGATAAAGGTGTATGATCTATTCCAAAAAAAAAGACTTTGTAAGCCTCATGAGAGACACATGCATGCTCAGGTGTGTTCAGAAGGACTCTTGCTGCGCACAGAATCCTTCAGTCGTTGTTGTTCGCTCCATCTAAGCTAAGCCAAGGTCAAAGGAACTCCAATGGCCTGTTGCTTATTCATCATACTGTCTCAGCTAGTTATATCAGGAACACTCCACTGCTGCTGTTTCCTGGCCATTGGAATTCAGCCTGTCTCACAGAAAACTTGGCTAAACTAACTATCTTCTTGCAGCCTACAATGTCCTCTTATTTTCATCTGAATCAAAGGGGTTGCTTATGCATGGAGATTTCTAAACTGAACCAGTAAAGGGTGTGTTTGGACCCTGGATCTGTGTAAAATTCAAACACCACCAAGATACAAAGCAAATGAAATGTAATCATCTTCTTGCAGCCTAATCAATGTGGAGGTCCTGGGCTTACTCCTGATCATCTGGAACAGGTGGTGTCCTCCTGGCAAGATGCAATCCAGGAGACTTGAGTGTGGGGATGATACAGATACTAGAAGCTTGCAACCATTTGAAACCAGGCTGACTATTTTATGGCTTAAAAAAAATTTAACTAGTAAATAGAACAGTGCGGAACCAGGTTCACCCCCAGGCCTTTCTCCCGAGGAGTCATCCTTGAGTTGAGACAAATGTCACAGCAGTTCCACCTATATGAACTTTTCTCCTTGTAGCCTGTGAAACTGAAGAGACAGAGGGCAAGAAGAGGATTTTCTTGGCTGTGCTTGCTCAGAAAAACTACAAATATTTCCCACAAGCCTCTCCTCATAAAAATTGCAGGAGAAAAGGAGAGCAACTGCAAGGGACCTATCCCTTCAACTACAACAACTCTTGTTTTCCTACAAGGCAACATGACAACACTCTCAGGAATGACTGTATCTTCCCAGTGTTGCCTTCAAGGGCAGATTTTTTGCATGAGGAGCATTCACTCAGCCTCCTTTAATCACTCAGTAAGAAACCTCAGAGGGCTGTAATTTAAATGGACAAAACTGTCTTACCTCTCTTTTGAAAATGAGTAAGTCCAAGAAAGTTTGAATTACTTTCATAATGTCACATAGAGATTTTGTAGCACAGTTTGGCCTGGCCTGGCATATACTGAGAACAACTCCACCACTGTCTTCATTTAAAGGTCATGTCACCTGGCACTCTTTCTGAAGATTAACTGAGTGGTTTGTTCTTCTATAGGAGCCTTGCAGCATGGAGCACACACCAAACCAAACGGCCCAATCAATGAGGAATGTGTAAGTCTCCTTTCTCTGTTAATTCCACTTAGAAATGCAAATTGCAAGTAGCTGTCAGGACACCTGGAAATAAGAGGTATGTGTTCCCAGTGCTTATCGTAGACAGAACTTGGCTTCTTGTACAGACCAAACACAGCTTTTCTCACAAATGTTTGGGAGCAAACTTGCATCACTATTAACAGGAAATGCTTTCCTTTCTGCAGCATGTGATGCTAGATTAATTAATATCCTTCAAGAACCTTGCCCTTTTCCAGGGTGTTCAGCCTTCTCGTATTTTCTTAATATTTTGAATTAAGCAATTAAATTCCTTAATATCTTGGTGGTATATGTGGAAATAAATAGAAAAATGTTTGGCTTCCACCCAGAGACAAGATATTTAAATGCTGGAAAGTATGTGTATATTTTTGGGGTAGTGTACTTAGGTTTCCACAAATATTTTTAGTTGCTTCTCTGCACTCGTGCACAACCATACCATGCCATTCATCTCATTCCCCGTTCCCCACTTGTAAACTCATTTAGGAATTGTTGACAGATTTTGGTTTGGCAGCTTCTCAATTTCCAGCCTGCTGCCTAATGTCATGTGAGACAGGATCTCATAGAAGAACTCTGTGCTGTTGTAAAGAGAAAGGTAACACACTCCGCATCTCTGCACGAGCAATCAGAGCCCCATGCTCTGACGTGTACTCTGACATGGCAAGGAAAGTACAAAGTCATTTCCAGACTTTATATAATTCTTGTATTGATCTAAGGAGTCACTGATGTTAACAATACATAGCATTGTCTGGGGGACCTTTGTGATGTCAAAGACATTACCAAGTCATACAGATCCTTAACTTTAATTCTTATCTAGAATATTTAATTACTCTTATTATATAGAGAGTGTAATATGAACTGATATTTCTTCTGCACTTTATGAGGTTATGTCATGATGAGCTGCAGAATTCTCCAATGATCAGTTGCTGAGATCAGCCTTAGTCATTGAGCTCAGCCATCAGAACCAGATCATCCCTGTTGCACAGCAGCAGACCTTGGCACACAGGGATTTTTTTTACCCCAAACCAGTTTCCACATTGCCAGTGGGGTGACCCCCTCCACCCTGCTGGCAGCTTGCCTGGTTGCATGATTCACAGAGGCTAAGATAGAGCAAGCCTAAGATAAAAACATCTGCAGTTAAGAAAAAATGATGGGTCCTTGTTGTTGAGGACTCACTTCTGAGGGGTGTAGAAGGTCCTATATGCAGACCTGATCCATACCTCAGGGAAGTATGTTGCCTCCCTGGGGCCAGGATTAAAGACATACTGAGAAAACTTCCTACCCTAGTCCATCCATCTGCCTACTACCTGTTAATGATTTTCCAAGTAGGGAATGATGAAATCTCAACAAGAAAACAGAGAGCAATGAAGAAAGACTTCAGGTCCCAGGAACTAATGGTGAAGGGATCAGGAGCACAAGTAATATTTTCCTCTGTCCCACCATTAGCTATGTTTGATGAGGTCATGAACAGAAAAAGACAGCAAATTAATGCCTGTCTAAGTGACTGGTGTCATTGGCAGGATTTTGGGTTCTTTGATCACGGGGTACTTTACAAGACCCCAGGCCTGCTGACTACAAATAGGAAATGCTTGTCTCAAAATTTGAAGCATTAATGGCCTTGTACCCCGGAGGACCATTTCCAACCTTAAAAGCCCGATTCCAAATCTGCTGAGCTCAAGTGATTTCACTTTAAAAGTGCTTACTCTTTACAACTTCCTGATGATAATGGCCAGGCTAGAAAGTGTAACTTTAAACATTTTGCAAAAGCACTTGCCACAACTTAAAACAGAGAGCATTTTGATGTGCACAGCTGAAAGAAGCAGCACTGATGGTTTTGGTCATGAGTCTGAACATTGTAAAATTCAAGTACCATTAAGTGTGGTTCAGAAAACTCTGAGCAGCTAAAAAAGGCAAGAGTTTAAGCTAGGACTGAATGCAGATACGTGGTTCATCTCAGATAAGAAATATGAGTAGAAATACTGTCCTTTTGTTTTCTTTTTGAGGAGCACATAATTCTGGGGTACATAAGGTGTGTCCAGCAGGTTGAGGGAGGCTCTTCTCCTCTTCTACTCTGCTGTAGTGAGACCACATCTGGAGTATTGTGGCCACTTCTGGACTCCCCAGTTCAAGAGGGACAGGGAAATACTAGAGACAGTCCAACAAAGGTTATGAAGATGATGGACTGGAACATCTCTTATGAGGAAAGGCTGAGAGACCTGGAGCTGTTTACTGTGGAGAAGACTGAGAGAGGATCTTATTAATGTTTACAAATATCTGAAGGGTGGGTGTCAAGTGGAAGGGGCCAGACTCTTTTCATTGATGCCCTGTGACAGGACAAGATACAATGGTCACAAACTAGAAACAGGAAGTTCCATGAGGAAAAACTTCTGTCCTGTGAGGGTGACAGATCCTGGAACAGGCTGCTGAGAGAGGTTGTGGAGTCTTCTTCTCTAGAGACTCTGTGGCCTGCCATGGTGATCCTGCTCTGGCAGGAGGGTTGGACGTGGTGATCTCCAGAGTTGCCTTCCAGCCCCTACCATTCTATGTTTGTATGATTCCATTAAGGTCCTAGGGTTACACTGATGTATTGCCACTGGGCCTGATGTTCAAATTGAAGTACCCTCACCAGTTACCATGTATTTCTGCCAGGGAGGGCAGATGGTCTGTCAGTCTGAGAGGAGTGTTCAGACAAACACTCAGGCTGCCAAGTAGGAAATGTATATACACATATGTATGTGTCTGTGTGCATACACATACACTCTTGTAGCAGAAATCTGAAATTACAGCATGAGTGAAAATCCAAGTGATAGTTACCCTTTAAACAAATAAATAGAGAGGTAAAACACCATCTGTGTGGCTGACCCTGGTGGCTTGGCAATAAATGGGGTTTTCTGTGCAGTGGCCCCAGCTATTGGGTATTGCTACAGGATTTCTACGTTTGCTTAATGAATAGACCTCAGTGAACATCCTGATCTTGGGGAAAACCCCAGAACCCCGTTAAGTGGTTGAGCCAGCCACAGAAATGGGAAGGCTTCCAAAACAGAAAGCAAAATAGTAGCAAGAGGGTGAAGCAGAGAGATATATTCTGCCCAGAGGAGTTATCTGCTTTGCTATGACTTGAGGGTCGTGTGCAGAGTGGTCAGTGACTCTGTTTTTCTAGGCCCTGAAGGAAAGCCTGTGCATTCATTCATCTTCCTGAAATGGAGGGATTGGTGCAACATATTTGGCCAGAGCAAGGCAGCCTTTGCAATGATGCCAGCGTCACAGTTTAGATACAGCTTCTGCCATCTGCTGCAGGGTTGAGCCATAATTGTACTTCCATGTATGTCCAGAACTTCCAAAGGTCTGGAGCAGGCTGCCAGGTGAGCAAAGTCCTCTTACCCAGTCTTTGTAGAGAGACTCAATGTGTCAAAGAGGAAGCAAGAAATACTACATGAATTTAATTTCAAAACTCTAGCACCTATCACAGACACAGCACTATTTTGTTCCTGACACTTCAAACAGAAAAACTCCTTCCAGCATCAGGTAGGAGAAAACTGGAGAGGAAGAGCCCATTCAATGCCAGGAGATTGCATTCTTCAGTTCCCTGGGGTAAAATCCAGACTCCACTTAAATCAGAGGCAAAAATCCCATATGCTTAAGTGAACCTAGGACTTTTATCCTTGGCTCTGCAGGATTTGGATGCCAGTATCTCAGGGTCTGGCATCAAAACTGCCAGCTGTCAACCATCTGAGGCAAACTTTCCATGGTCTTATCCCTGCCATTCTCCTCAGAAATACATGAGGCACAATGACAGTATATGTCCATTGAAAGAAAATTACTACCCTGCACAGTGCACCAGTTCCCCAATTCTGTCTTTAAATGGCTGTGTTTGAAATGAGAGCCATTTTCTGCTCCTGTAAAGTTACAAGTAGATGAATGAGGAGCAAGAACATCCTCCTGACAGCTGAGGAAGTGCTTTGGGTGTCCTCAATATCACCTTAGCAGCTTAACTCATCACCTATTCTCCTGTGCCCAGTTGCTAGGTCATTTCATTCACTTGGACTTTCACAAACCAGCTTGGAAAGAAAAAAGGGTATCTAGAACTAAGCAGCTTTGACTTAAAAAGTGACAAAATGGCAGGGACATTCTGTCTACCACCTTTCACTCATTTTTGACAGCTTGCAGAGTTTCAAGCTGGCAGCAATTCATACCAATATTAGGTTTCATTTTCAGTCAGAGACTAAAAGGCTGAAAGGGTGTCTATGTGCAGCATACATGAGAAAAAAAGTCCTGTAACGAAGAACCCCTGAAAGGATTGTGTTTTCAAATCCACTCACATACATAATGTTTTAAGAGCTGTCACCATCAGAGCACATTTTATGGCCAGTTCTTGAAGGAAGTGGTCGTAAAGATGTGGCACGAATAGCAGAAAAACCAGGTGCCGAGCAGAGAGCTTTTGAACGTACAGCAAATGCACGTTACTTTCTTCTAACCAGAACAACTGCTGTTTGTGACCATCTGAACTTTGAGCTACAAGAAAATGTCTTTGGGGTTCATCAGGCTGATATCCTGTCTCTAACCACAGCCTGTACCAGATACTTCAAAGAGAGAGAATACAAGAAACTCTGTATTGGAATCATCTGCTAGCAGAGGAAATTTCTTTCACAACATCAGACAATTTGTCATTGATTTATCCCCTCCAACAGAAAAGTGTATGTGCCCCATAGAAAAAAAAAACAAACAACAAAACAGCAATGTGAGTTTATTCATTAAGCCTAACGAATTTTTATATTAATTTTGTTTTCTCTGAAATACTATAACAACTCTTTTAACTTTTTCTCTGGAGATTTTTCTAGTGCTGAATTGATTGCTCGAGGTCTTTGCAATGATATTCAGGAGCTGCAGTCCTATAGCAGCTTTTTTGCAAATGCCAGTGTCTCTTTCTCCAAATCCTGCTTTTGGCAAGCATTTTTAATCCCCATTTATGGATCCTTTAACCTTAATTTTCCCATTGTTGAGGTGATATTATGTTCTTATTGTTGCACAGCTTCTTTGAAGCCTCCTATGTGTCAAAAGACACAAAACAGATTTAGGATATGAAGTAGGTAGTGAAAAGACAGCAAAGTTATTGGGTTTTTTAATCTGCCTGATTGCTGACACAGATGGATTTATATTTGTTTTCTGGGACTCAGATACTTCCAAAGCAGCTGTATTGTAGCTATGAATAAAAACTAGAATGAACTGGGTGTCTGACACAAAGCTGGAAATTCCATATTTTGGCTCCAAAGTGGCTTTGCTCTGAGAGGTGTTGAATGTCTCCGTTTCTTCCTGAAACCCATAAGATTTCCTAGCTGGGCAGTTATAAAACATTTGCCCTACTGAGGTCAAAGGAAAACTTCCCATTGGCTTCAGTAATATATATCTCTTTGGTCTTAATCACAAACAACATAAGTGAAAGACCTCCTTTGCCTAAAAGTTTTGCCTGGCTTGGTGAGTTAGTTCAGCCAAATAGGAGAAACTTCAGCCTTGACACAGAAACCCATTGGTTCATGTTTGGATCCTAATTTGAGACTTCTAATGTGATTGCTTAATAATTGTTGATTGCTTCAGCTGATCAGCCTCTCAGAAATCCAAGCAGAGATTGCTGAAATTAGCAGCTATGGTATTTTTTAAAGATGTGGGTCCTAAGGCTCTGCGCCTCATTGAGTTTAATTACAGCTTGGAGTAAAAAGACACACAAATTCAGCTTTGGCTTGGTTTCTTACAAATTTGAATTTGCACCATTAATCTTCTGCTTGTCCTACTCCTGTAATGGTTCTTGAACCACATGGCCAGTGAAAACCAAACTGAGGTCTTAAAGAAACTAATTTTCTTCATAAAAATAGGCAGCTGGATAAAATGGAGAGCTGTTAGTACTCTTGCTGAGGCAAAGCAAAGTGTGAGCTCATCCCTGAACAGACAGCAGGAAAACAAGATGGGAAAAGGCTTATTATGAATGCCCTACCTGTGGATAAAATGTCTGCTGGCAGTCATGCCCTACTGGACACTAATCATTCACCCAGTAAGAGCAACTTTGCTCTCTCTTCAGCAGCCAGTCATGCTCAGACACATCCTTTGGAATCTAAGTGCTGCTGTTTTCATAGCTTGTGGAATACTTGTTTTAACATATACCAGTGATATCTAGGAGAGAAGTGACATGTTTTTCCAATCAGGGCAAAGAAATATGTCATGTAATGCCCTGTTGTTTTGGTTTTTGTTTGTTTGGTTTTTTTTTTCATTCTGACTCTAGATGCTAAAGGGTCTGCTTTGTTAATTCAGCTGACAATGTTTGCTATATCTTTGAAGGGCTGTAGGTGGATGATTTTATTTGCTTTTTTTTTTTTTTTTTAATTGTTGCCAGCTTGCTTTCAGCTCTTTTTTTTCACTTGCTTGTGCATCAATATGAGTATCTTTCCATCTATGAAATGATGTAGCTGAAAGTCAATGATTCCAAGAGATTTCCTTAGTCTTCTATGAGATTCCTGGACTCCAAAAAGCTTAAAATGCCTTAGTCTTGCTAATAATAACAACTCAAAGAGAATAGTCCAGCTGACTGTATGTAGGCCAGACTTAATCAATTAACACACTGAGATAGTGACATACCAGTTTATGGAGCCTCTAAATATAATCATGTGTGAAGACAGACACTGGCTACAGGGTGTCTGATGGCTTCATAAATTAAATAGCAGAAAATTGACAATATTTAGATCTGGGATTTCCAGAAAGCCACACTGAGGCTGTAACAGCAATTTCTGAAGAAATGTGCATTTTTCCATGCCAAGATCTAAATGCAAACCATGGTTCAGGAGACAGCAATACCAGAAATAAACAGCTTTCATCTGCAGTCCTTTACAGCAGATTATTGCAAACTGATACCTGTTGGAGTCATTCAGCTAAAGTCAATGGGACAGTTCCTGCACATGTCTTTGCAAAATGGGGTCCAGCATACAGATATGTTGCTTATTTTGGAAGTCCCAGTTGTACTCATCTCCGTATTGCTCAAGCTCATGTGAGCCAAAGTTTGCAGAACAGCTCTTAAAAAGTGAGCCTCAAAATGTCAAAGGGAGCCCCCTTTCATGTAAAAGATGAAAGCCCTGTTGTCTTGGCTGAACTCCAGCATCTATCCTCATGTGTTCAAGCAGATGATGGAGGTTTTCTTGTGATGGCTCCTGAACCGGGTGCCCTTTTACAGCTGATAAAGCTAAGTCGATTTGCCTTGATTTTGCTGTGGGCTAAATTGCATACAAAGGGGTTACAGTAAACTCTTAATTGGTGGCTGCTTGGATGTGTGTGTGAGCCCTTAGTTCAACCATCTGTATGATGAGGTCGAAAGAGGGGTCCCTTCGTTTTTGACCCTTTTGTCTAATCTGGTTTCAGTTGTAAGATCTTCCAGGCAGAGATTGTTACCACATGGTTGCACATCATCTCATAGGATGGGGACCCTGATCTCAGTTCTAAATAACAGCCTTCAACACTTACTCTAACGTGAATAAAATATGACCAGCAGAGCAATCTGACTAATCTATCAAATAACCCACAGCTCCACCCAAATCCAGCTCCTGAGGTTAACTAAAAGAATCTTAAAGAATTATAGGGTTAGGGTGATTTTGGTTGAGCTCTGGATTGCTTTATCCTCACAAGTTACCCGTGTTGTTCCTCTGGACTTGGGGGCTTGCATAGCTGTTGGCCAGTGCCCGAAAGACCAGGGCTGTTTCTAGCTGTTCTGTGCAGGCTATGCCAAACTACAGGTTTAAATATTCATTGCATTCTTCACATGCCAAATCAACTAAGTTGGAAAGCAGAAGTCAAAGATTTTGCAAAGCTGCTTTTGCACATAAAGGCCATTAAAAATTCATCATGACAGTGAAAAAAAACCCCAACATTGCCAGTAGTAGGGAACTTTATGTTGACTTGGCTAATGCTGTGTAGGTCTAAGTTAGAGCTAACCCACATTAATCCACTTAAATGGAAGGGTGAGCCTGATCCAGTAAAAGCAATAAATCCTCTTTAGAGCTGACCAGACTCCAGCCGCACAACAGTTTGGAGTTGAATGGCAAACAGTTGGCAGGAGGTAACTGGATGGGGCCTGAATTTCCCATGTGCCAGGTCATTTAACCCACAGCATCCCCTTTCACTCATATGTGCAGACTGGTTGTGTAGGACTACATCCCAAAGCTCTTGGTGTGACAGGTGGAATGATACATGGCAGGGGGAAAAAAACAAAACAAAACAAAAATATATATATATAGGTTTAAGTCGAAGGAGAATAGATTTAGATTAGATTTTAGGAATAAATTCTTCAGTACGAGGATGGTGGGTGGCAAGACTTTGGAATAAATTGTCCAAAGATGTTGTGGCTGCCCCCTCCCTGGAGGTGTTCAAGGCCAGGTTGGAGAGAGCCTTGAGTAGCCTGGTGTAGTTGAGAGGAGTCCCTGACCATGACAGGGAGGTTGGATTAGATGATCCCTAACGTCCCTTCCAACCTAGGCCATTTTATGATATGCCAATACAGAGCAGGAGAGGCTGAAGCAGCTCTCTGTCATTGCAAGGAGTGGGTACCAGAATGCCTGTGTTGTCAGAGTTACTATCCCAGGCAGCTCAAACCAAGGGGGGTTAGATGCAGGGAGCAGAGATGGACAGAAAAACACCTGACCCAGCACTGGTGAGACTGCCTTGCTCTGGAGGCAACCTGCAGCTGTCAGCAGAGAAGGGCCAGCTGCTGCTGCCTTGCTGTGGGTAAGGGACTGAGTTGTTAAACTCCACAGAATTACACCCGAAGCTGAACTGGCTTGGGTGCAAGTGGACATATGAGCCTGGGAAGTGGCTGTTGCCATCAGAGAGCAATTTTCTCAGGGCTGACCTAAGGCATGGAACTAAATCCAGACTGGGTGAATATCTCTGTTTCCTTATTCCTCTGAGAAACTGGGCCTGAATTTAAAAGGCTGTTTAACACTTTGAAGCCACCCACAGTTCTGTCTTTGCCTCCCACACAAGCTCCAAGGAACTGACTCATTCCCACTGTATTTTCAGCTGCACGTAGATCCCGCTCACAGCCCAGGAAGATCCCTGTTCAGCCAAGCGAATCAAGTGCACATTGTGACTTGAGTTAGCTGGTCTTGAAAGGGTTTCTCCACGCTGACTAGCAATCAACTGTAGCTGAAGACATCTGCCCTGCCTTTTAAAGTAGAGTAGGAATGATATTCTTTAGTTAGCTGTATAATTTATGCCTGTCTGCTGTTCTCTGTTCATGATACTTCCTTATGTCGATTGCTAAACAGCTGTCTGTGAAAATAGGTGACACTGTCATCTACTGTTAAGTGAAAAGAGGACTGCTCTATGAGCAGGCATTCACCTCTCCTCTCCCCTTCTCTGGGGCAATCTCGTGTTGCTTCTCTTCCCATGGGGATGATGCCTTGGGTTTTGCAGCACTTTCAAGAGTGTGAGTGGTATGTACAGCTCTCGAAAGTCCATAACTCGGGAAAATTGATGAACCTTTCTGCAAGGGTTGTCCCTCTGTCCCCTTCCAGTGTGATGAGCTCAAATGCTCTTTCCCGTTGGGACTCAAGTCCTGACATCCATGGATTTCTAGCTTACTAATTCTTCCACTGCTGAGAAAAACAACTCATTTCTTGCTGACATTACGCTGTCCTCCCGCAATGCCATATCCACTGAATCTTTAAAGCTTCATGCTATGCCTTAACAATTACACCCACGTTTTGGCCAGGAAACAGAGACAAATGAAGGCAGTTAGGAGTAGGACATGGGAGCCCTGCCTTCCCTTTTCCTGTTCTTCACACTGGGTTCATTATGCCATATTCCCCCCTGCCTAGTAGCAAATCTTCAGCAAATACCTGTTGGGGTCACTGCTTTGTGCCATTTCCCTGCTTCTCTACAGAAATATCCAGTCTATTTGGGCTCTGGACCACTTCTGCAAGCCATGACACTACAGCACAGTCCTGTGAGCTAGATTATTTTTGAGCATAACCCTGCTCACTATATCATTACAGAAGAGAGGTGGGGGGTAAACATCCTTTGCAGTACAGAGGAATTGTCAACAAAGTCAGAGAAGAAGGGGAGAAATGTACAAATGTGTGCTCCATTTTTGGCATTTGGTTTCCTTCAAACAACTCACTGAATACTTGCACCCCTCTGCAAAAACCCAGGGCAAAAGCCTGTCTTTTGTCTGCACTATTAGCTAATGAAGTCAGGAATTCACCTCTGTCACCACCTGGAAATTGAATAATGTATAACCCAGCTCCTCCATCCTACTGGCACTGGGCTGAGTTCCATCAGCTTTTGAGGAGCTTTCTGGAGTGCAGAGTCTTGATCTGCTCTCATTGACTAGTATTAGCTGAGACATAAATAAACAATAAAGGAGATAAAGGAGAGGCTGGGCTGAAAGCAACAGCTGCTTCCTATGGAGTCCTGAACAGATTCAGGCTTCTCTTGTTGAGAGGCTGGGCTTTTATCCCTAGAAATAATTTGTGCTGGGAACTACATTATGATATGACAGCAGAGTGGTATTTGTTTATCACTAAATGTAAAGGGTCAGCTCAAAAAGTTTTAAGAAGACAAAAAAAAAAAAAGTCTGTTTTAATGTGTATTTATTTCAGATGGTGCCAAAACTTGTCTGTGTTATCTCACTTCAGCTGTGACTCTAGGAGCAAAATTACACCCCAGACTTGTCTGTGTAGATCATATATGACAAAGAGCAAAGTCCTTGGCCTGAGATAACCTCTTGCTGACTCCAGATGTCCTCCTCTGCCATAAAACACTTAGGAGGACCAATGCTGCATTACATAAGCCACTCAGTAGTTTTAACATTGATTTCAACAGGAGTGATCCCTTCTCTATGTAACTAAGCAAAAGGCGTGGCTTAAGCCTGTTGCTATAAAGAATTTCTAAAGCTGGGCAGGTGGGAATGACTCCACCAGCAAAGAATGAGCCTCTACTCTGCTCTACCCCCAGGAGTGCACAGCGAGTCTCAGAGCTTTAGGCATTTGCTCCTGATTTCCATCAGTGGAGAATACAGAAGAGCTTGGCCAGGAGAGGAGGATTTTCCTGGTACTTCTCTTGTGTAAGCTCAATCCATTTATGTGGAAGTCAAGCAGTTTTCTTTTATAGAGAGATAGAACCTTCAGTTATCTCAACAGTACAGCAAGAGGAAATTCATCATGATCTGGGAAGATAAATGCAATCTGTCTTCATGAAACAATCTCATGGTCAGTCACTACTACTAAGTCACTATAGCTGAAAATGCTTTGCAAACTCTATTCAGGTAATGTCTTAATTTGCTGAGAGCTGCTTTTATTTACATGTGTAAAACGTACAACAAATTTGGATTCCAGATTAGCCAGTCCATATCCTCCTCCTCTTCCTTCCAGCTGCAGAAGGGTGGCTGCAAACTGCAGCAGTTTGCTCTTGGTGGTTTGAACTAGACCAACTTTTCATTGTTGCCTTCTTTTTTTTTTTTTTTTTAAAGCAGGAGGTGTAATCTATTTTAACATCTGAATTAGCAGATCCTGCTATGGGTCCCCTTGTGTATCTGCCTTTCCAATATGAGATACTTGGCCCCAGCTGCAGTGGGAACTCAGGGCAGCTGGTACTACTGGGCTGTGCTGTGCTGTGGGCCAGGGCAGCCACAGCTGCAACCAACTTGTGGCTCTCTGGCGTGGCTGTGGGGTAGCTGAGCTGCTGGTAAACTGGCCACCTTTGGAGGACAGCTCACTCCAGCTCCTCTCCTTTATGAGTCTAGCAGTGAATGGTGAAATGGAGCTGTGACTGCATCTGCAATATCCAGGTTGCCTCTAACTTCCTTTTTGTTGGTTTTTTTTTTGGGGGGGGGGGGG
>JAOEGS010001223.1:17435-31236 GCA_025447755.1 Corythornis vintsioides | reverse complement strand
AAAATTCAAGGGAAGTCAAGCCTTTAAAAATTATTCTGCTATTTATTTATTTTAAATAAGCTTTAGAACAAGCCTAAATGTACTGAAATATAAATGTGCTAAATTTCTAATGCTGTTTTAGAAGATGGCATTTTTGTTTTAAGGTTTAATATTAGCTAGAACTAAAATAGATCCCTTCAGCATTTCCTTTTTTATTTTTCTTTTCTGTTTTTTCAGTAAGTCCTGCCTATCTCAACTGCTTTCTTGAGGCTCTTTCTTGTTTATCCTATGCAATTTCCTTCCTTCAAGTCCAGACCCCCCTGCTCCCCTGGGGCTTTCTATGATAGCTAGGCACTAATCATGTACTTCTGCCCCAGAAGCACAGATAGAGGCTTCCTCCCCCTGTTTCCACTCAAAGGAGGATGTAAAGCATCATGGTAATCTTAAACAACACTGCTATTCATTGTTTGGGGGATCTGGGAAATATCCTTGAATACAGCTTGCTAAATTAGCTGCTTCTTGAGTAACCCCCAGCTGCTGTGTATCTGTCCCACTACATTTCACAAAAATGCAGCAGTTCTCATTACATACGATACTCTCTCAACATATGGGCCTTCCATTAGTTCACATCTCTGTGCAGCCCTGTTGTCATGAATGTATACATAGAAACATTTTCTTTTCGTACTTAGAAAACAAACAAACCCAACAGTTCTTGTAAATAAATTAAAGACAGGCATTTGCAATTATTCAG
Organism: Corythornis vintsioides; assembly: GCA_025447755.1. Lineage (NCBI taxonomy): Eukaryota > Metazoa > Chordata > Aves > Coraciiformes > Alcedinidae > Corythornis > Corythornis vintsioides. The sequence continues at coordinate 30,506 of JAOEGS010001223.1, read as the reverse complement.
ATGGAGCAAAGATGTTGGAGAGCCCAGAATACAGCCTCTGGCAGGAACCAATACTTAGATTAAAATGTTGTTTCTGGCAGTAAAAGTGTAACTACCAGTGGTTTTAAGGCTTCATCCTGCATGTTGTGCACATGAGTATCTCCCTTGAAGTTGGCAGGCAGCGTCTTGTGCGTGCAGATACTGGCAGTCAGATGGACTGTCAGTGCACAGTGATGCTTAACCATCTAGCTGAGGCTCCTAAGGAGGCAGCAATGGGGTTTTTGATTTGGTCTGGTGTGTTTGCTCCTTTGCAGTGATTCACAGAGGAATGCCGTTTAAAAGAAAATGGATTCCTGGTGTTAGTGGAGTTGTATTCTCTATTCTTTTAATAACTTCTCCATATGAGCAGGGAACTTAAGCAAACCTTGGGGAGAAAGGTTTCTATGCCTCCTCCCTCCTGTGCACTTTTCTAGGTTTTGCCCCTTGAAGTAGAGCTTTGTCCTTGAAGAAAACTCAATCTTCCATCTTTTCTGGACTTCCTGTGGAATAGCTGGTTCTAAAGAGTGTAATCCTTGATGCATGAAATACTTTATATAAAAATGATATGTTAGAACAAGTGAACTATTTCTTTTGGCCCTTAGGAAATAATCCCATCCAGGGATTATCCATTGATTTTGTGGCCAGGAGTGAGCACTGGCTCCACTCTGAATGTTGGGAACTGCATTTGCACACTGACTGTTGCCACTGTGCAAAAGGAGGGGGGACAAAGCATACCTTCTGAAGAGTGTCCTTGGGCTATGCTTATTTGCATGGTGACCATCAAGGGCCAGCAAAGGTATCTTTAACAATGGTCTTACTGTAACTATGCTTAGTAAGCCAGTGATACTAATCTTACTGATTTCTTTCCTTCCACCTACCCTGGTCTTCTCTGTTGTCTCTCTTTCCCTCTCTCTGTCTCTCTCCCATCCCCTTTGTTTTTTTCTTGAGTTGCATTTTCCATATTCCATTTCTGTCTTGCCATGAGCTCACGGCTTGACTTGTTGATATAAGTTTGGGGCATGAGATCCCAGTCATTCTTTTGGATGCTGCTGTGCTTAATCCTGTCTGCTTCAGGGATGTGATTTCAGGGCTTCCAATTAACCACATTCAAAAGGAAAAAGAGATAATTCTAGTTTACACCTCTTCCCTCCTTTGAGAGCTAAACCCCTAGTGTGTCCCCTCAAACATGCCCACCTAACAAAAGAAAGAGACAGCTTTTATCTGAGCATTCTGCTCCATGCATTTATATCCCATACCTGCTTAGTGCTTCTGTACTGCAGGTGGAGAGAATAATCTCTCTGGTTGGACACCTGAATCTATGGAAGGATGGGGTTCTCCTGCAGCTTGGGAGAGCTACCAGTGCTAGGCACTGCTGGGTACCCATTTCACACTGGTGCCTATGGGAGGTTGTGCAGAGGCTCCCCAGGAACCAGGCAACTGTGTGCAAGGGGCTGCCAAGACCTGGCAAATAGGAGAGGCTGAGGACACTGCTGTGGCCTCTTGAAGACATTCAGGTGCTCAGTCCTGTGTTATAAAGAGATGTCTCCTCCTTGTCAGGGTGTGCAGGCTAGAAGTCTTTGTAAGAGAGGCACTTCTTGTGAAACAGAGGAAGTGGGTTTGGGTTTCCTTTCAGTGGCTTCTAAATCACTTGTCCAGAGCACAGAACTGTCTCTTCCTGGAGGTATTTAGACCCATTCCTTTAGAAGTCATCTATGGTTGTATTAGTATTTGTGCATAAATGAATATTAATGGTGAATGTGGTCTGACTACTGGGCCCATTTCCTCCCACAGCTGTTATTGTGTGAGACCTGATCCAAAGACATCTGCACACACATCTTCCAGCCTGGTTCTGCAGGCGAGCGCTTTACTGGTAAGGCCTGTTGTGGTTTAGGCATGGACACAGTGCATAGCTGCTTAGTGCTGTCAGGGTCTCAGCAAATCTGCATTTGCCTCTCAGCAGACATTTAGGTACCCAGGGAACTTGTGTTTTAACTGGAAAAAAAAAAAAAGCTTATGTGCCAAAGGTACATAAGAGAGGCTGAAGCAGAGCAGAGGTTTAGAGGGGCTGAACAATGGAATTTGATGCTCTAGATGGCAAGGAAGACCCATCCACAGTTCAATTGACATTTAGGGCTCTAGATTTCAGCCTGAGCAACAGGCATCTGAAAACAAGTATTGAAACTCCTGCATTATAGCACTTTTGGTTATGGTTCTGTGCATTTGACATTTATCTTTTTGTGGATTTATCCCAAAGAGATTGCTGGGACTGAGCCTGGGACTCCCACAGGAAAAGCTGTGCTGGAGACAACAGGTTAATTTAATTAATTAAATGAGCATATTGTTATAGATTTGGATTCATTCAGGTAGGGGAGGGATTTTTATTTTTTTTTTTATTACTTGCATGTCCAAATTAATTGCTACTTGAATTTTTTCATGCAAACCCCTCAACCTGTGTGAACAATCTGTAACAAATGTACGTTCTTGGGAAACTCTTGAGCAAGTAATTTTGGACTCACACACTTGTTTGCAGATGATGTACATGCCAGCCACTTCTGTTAAAAAGGGGCTTAATTCAGAGTGTATGGCAGACAGCAAAAAGGTTCCCATTGCCCAAAATTAGTCACAAATCATTTGCCTGGATGTTGGCTTTAATCACATGAGCCAATTACAACCTAATCCCATCAATATGAAATAAATGTTCCCACCTTTGGCTATTTTCTCGGTATGGAAAGCCGGTCACAGCCTCATGCCCATCTGTGTTTTGTGTTCCTTTTTCAGAAAGGGAAGGGAACGGAGGAATCATAGCTGGTGAAACACAGCTTGGAAACCCTTCATTTGGCTCTAAGAAAGAGCAGAGCAGCCCATAGAGATACTGTCACGTATCATCATCAAGCAGGCTGGGGTTAAATGGCTTCCTCAGCTTTTCTCCCTAAATCAATTTGGATACTCTTGGCAAGCTCTATTACTATGCATGGTAGGCAGCTGTGATTCAAGCAGGGACTTTTTTTCCCCCCCTTTCTACTGTCCCAGTCTTCCCATCTTGTGCAGATGTGATCCTTTCCCTCTGTCTGCCTAACAGCTAATTATTTTACCAGACGAGCCAATAGTCTGAAGAAAACAGACCATGCATATTCTTGAAAGCAACAACTGTGTTACAATGTCAGGGGGAATGGAGAGTTTAAAAAAAAAGTTACTTCTTTCTGACCCATTCCACTCCTTATGAAAACCTCCCAAAATAGCAAGCACTCTAATTTATAAGGGACCAACCTACCTCCCAAGTTAGTACCCCCTTTAACGGCAGAAACTTGGGAAAGCAGGGGGAAAAGTCACCTGGAATTCCAAAAGACATCCAGCTAATAGCTCTGTAATCAACAGACACCCAAAAATGTACACACCCTTGTTAATGCAAGAATGTGGACAAGAGCACATCAGCTGCTCCCCAGAAACTGCCTGGGCTGTTGATGCACTCGCTGAAATGCCATTCCCAGTCACAATTCGGCCTTTCTGATTAAAATCATCAGCCTCTGTGTTTGGAAAGGGCACAGATTCTGCTTTCCAGCTGTGGTAGTTATGTTTGAGGGGACTTTTCTAGTGGGATGGATAGCTGGCCCTTGCAGCCCACTCAAAACCAACTCTAAACCACTGTCTGCTGTGTCCCAGGTGTGAGCACCACAACCATGTGGTTCTGTTTCACAGCCCCCAGGCTGCAGTTTAGAGACGCCCACGGTGTTGGGTTTCGGAGGCAGGACAGGCGGGGAGAGAAACGGCTTCGTTTCCAAATCCCAAGCTCAGCACCAGTTGCTTGCTGGAGCACTGCTGTGACACAAGGAGGAGCATTGTGTTCTGCTGGTAACTCTGAGCAACGTTTGTCACCTGCCTTCATCCCCAGACATCCCACAGGGGTGTCTGTCCTGCTCTGAAAAGGCTTGTGCATCCTTTGTATTTGGGGGGGTTGTGGTTTAAGCAGTGAGGTGCTTGGTATTTTTTGCAAGTGGGGCACTAGTGTACAAAGGCTGGGAGGCAGGAGTGAGGGCTCTGAAGGAAGGCATGTGCCTCAAAATGAGGTTGAAGCTGTCTGGTACTGTTTGGAAAGGTAAATTAGAGCCTGGGGTGCTGTTAGCAGCTTAGGCACCGCAGGTAAGAGTTTTATAGACGTCTGCTACTGCAGGGCCTAGAGTAATACAGAGAAATGCAGCTGTTTGTTGTTGTGGGTTTTTTTCTGACAGGTAGCTCTTTTCCGAGGTGGCAACAGCAGGCCCCAGCATAGGGTGGACTCAAGGCTTGTCCCTAGCACATTGCATCCACACCAAGGGACCAAGTGCTCCAAATACATTCTTATAGGAAGCTTTGCATGTGTGAACCCTTGAATGTAAAAGGTGACCCATGTTGCTCCAAAGGATAGCACCAGCCAACTTCTGGATAAAACCTGGCTCAGGGAATCCTTCTTTATTTTCAGTTGCAGCTCAAAGTTTTAAGTTGATTCTGAGTATGCAGTCTGCTCGGCTAAAAGCAGGTTCCCTACAGCATTTGGAGAGCTGTCTGTCCTGGACTGCCTCATTCACACCTTCAGAAATAAGTGACTTTGTTGACAGTGTAAGAGCCAAAAGAATGAATATTCCTCATTTCTTTGTTGCCATTGTAAAAGTGGATAATCATACAATTAGTTATTCACCCTCCAGGGCTTTAAGTTCTTGTATAATTAGATAATGAGCAATTATCATTATAGCATTTTGTTCACACTTGGTACTACATGGATTCCAGCACTGACCACGTTTCGAAGGCTTGTGTTACAGATTACCCAGTAATGCCAATGGGAAGCACTAGCACCCACTTTACAAGACGACTTTCCTAGCAGGAACAGGTGCCAACAGAAATCCCACCTACTCTTCCTGGACTTGCCCCATGGTAGTTTAAAGTAATGTTGATATCCATAACAATGGGAAACCCCTAAAATATTTTAAGGAGATATGTGCCCAAGTGCTTCCCAAAATACTGCCTTTCAGGTCTTTAATGCCACCCTTGCGTTTCCTGCTGTGGCAGGGAAAGCCAACATCAGTTACACAGAGTGGTTTAGAATACAAAGTTACTGGACAACACAAAGGTTTAGATTTGGAGTAGCTCCCAGAAGGGCTGCTGCACTAAGAAAAGCACCTGATACAAGTCATGACATACAGGATGCAGTTGTGTTGAGGTCAGCAACTTACAATTAATTAATTTGTTAAAATACCTGGGGAGATTTAAAATGGGCATATGGTGAGAACATGCAGGCGAGAGGAGAATCTTGAAACTGCTGAAGCTTTAGGGCAAACAAAAAGCAGATGGGAGATGGGTGCAGTGATGAAAAGGTATAGACAAGGGGCCTGGATCTATCATTATTCCTGAAGCTACAATTTAATTACCATACTTAGGCTTTGGGGAACAGTGTTAGATGGTGGTGTGGTTTTATTTTGGGGTTTTTTTGGGTTGTTTTAGTTTGGTTTTGTTTAGTTTTTTAGTGGGGTATTTTTTGTTGTTTGGGTTTTTTTGTGTGTGATTTTTGTGTTTTTTCAAAAAAGGTATAGGAAGAAACACAAGTTCTGCAGTTGGAAGAAGCCCCTTTTCATCATCCCAAGTCTCTGCTAAGACGCTTAATATACTTTACTAATCTCCCAGAATAGAAAGTGTTTCCATAATCTTCAATGTTAAGGAGTTGCTTTCAAAGGAAAAAAAGAAACCTACTTAAAGCAGATCTTCATGTTGTAATGCAGTGAAGGTAAGAGGCAAAATTAAAAGCCTACTCTGAATGGCAGATTTTTTTTCCATAATGGCAGTGATGGTGACTTACACCACCAGGAAAACAAACCAACCCATAAGAGATGAACAAGTATCACGTGGCAGAGCTGAAATAAAGCAAAATTTTAGTTTAGATTTTAATATTTGCTGAAAAGGTCCAAAGCAATTTTTTCTAACTATTCTTCTGGTTGCTAGAGCACAGGAAGAGAGATACTCAGATTAAAACAAACAACAAAATGAAACCAAACAAACCTACCTTGATTTTTCACAGTATTGAAACAGCTTATGAAGTTTGCTTGTGAAAACAGACGGAAGTGCCCACAGGGTGAAACTCACTATTGAAAAAAGTTGACTTGCAAATGTCAACTGAGATGTATTTAGTCCTTTCCACATAAAAGCCATGTCAGGCAAAGCAAGCCAAAGGGGTGGAGTGGGGAACATGAAATATTACTGAGCAGAGGTAAAGCCTGATTTATACTTTATTTTTTTCTTCTTCTTCTAAGAATGCACAGTGATGGAATCAAGATTTGGGTTTTCATTGCAATGCCAAGGAGATTTTTTTCAAAGAGAGCACTATGAACCATTATATGGCTTCTGAGCTTAGCCAGTGATGCTTAAGTCCATACAAGTTGAGGGCTCTTCCCATTTTGGAGTTCTTATCCTTATCCTTGGACAGTGTTTTATTTTCATTTTAAAGAAACAAGGATGGAGGGAGTAGAGTCTTGTCTCAAGTATAGGGCAGGAGTGCTCTTCTCACTCCACAACAGCAAGTAATAGGGAATGTGTCATTTTGACATGTCAGATTTCCTCAGCATAAGCAGCCCAGGATGGTTAGGAAATAGAAGTCAAGTTAGAGAAAACCTGACAGAACTGTGATTATTCAAAGGAAACAAAGCAAACAAAATCTACTATGAAAAAAAATCTGATTTTATTTTTGTATTGAAAAGACCTGTCAATTTAAATAGGTGTTTATTTCCATTCATGGTCTCAACCAGTGTTGTGTGTTAACATTATTCAGAACAGTATAAAGAGCCATTTGTGTTACATTGGTTAACATCCTAAAACCCCGTGTGGGTGGCAGGAAAGGGGCTTGAAGCAGCTTAACATTAAAAATAGGATGTTCCCAAAAAAACTTAAAACTGATGCAGCATCTTCTAGTCTAATTTTATAAGAGCTGAAGCATATTGCAAATACAATGCAAGTTATTTGGTCTTAAACAAAAATAAAAAACCCAAAACAAACAACAAAAAAAAAGTCCACCCCACTTTAAAACCAGATTGCTCTCATAGCAATATTGAGGCTGTTAGCTGAGAAAACACACACATACATACCATGTGTGAAAACACACATGGAGAACCACACTGAGCACAACTGGAACACCCCATTCTGTTATTTGGATTATGTATGAGTTCTGAATCCATAAGAGTTGTCATTTAAAATGCTAGCTGCTTTTTTTTTTTTTTAAATATATACAGGGTTACCATGGAAACTCAAGATTCTGCACAATCAATTGACACATTATTCATGGTGCTGTGAAGTTCTTTAGTGTGTAAGGGCCAAATTCCAAAACCTTTACTTAAACATACATGTACCTACCCAAAGGGGAGAAGATGGTTTAGAAAAGGGGTTGCAAGGTCAAGGTCTAGATTTGAAAGAATCACATGACAGATTGTAATTTAAAAAAAAAAAAAAAAAAAAAAAAGAGGTTTAAGCCATTCTTTGGTTTATTTCCATGATTCTCAGCGCTGTCTGAAAAGCCCAAAGACAGTCACATGAGAAACCACAGCTCTATAGCAAGCCCCCAGCACTTTTAAATCTTTTGTATTAAATGTTCAGAAGACTACAGGAATTCAGAGTACCCCTTACATTCATGTCCCCAAAAATCTAGTACTGCTCTAGTGCATGCACCGAGGCACGACCGGCATGCCTGTAAATTCATATTGTTCAAGTTAAGAGTAAATATAGCTGCAAAAAAACCCCACCCACCTATAATTAAATGGTCATTACTAGCAAATACTATAGCGGCTGTCTTGTTATTAAAGAAATGCAGACATGGTTTCTGCCTGTTTGGCTCACTCAGCCAAAAGGAAGCTGTCTGCTTAATTTAGAAAGCAAGCAAATTTTCAGAATCCTAGGGGTTTAATATTTCCATATTCCTGGGTCGACTATTAATGTAAAAATGTAGACAAATGGCAAGTATATGAAAGCATACCTTGTACATTCCGAAGTTCAGAAGTCAAAAGCAGATCTTAACTTCCTTCTGCTTAAAGGTTACAGTAGCCTTGGAAATCCAGTTAAGAAGTGATACAACATTTAAGTCTAACTGGCATTCATTTGCAAGCAGCTTTTGCTATGCTTCATGTAAGGCAATTGTATTACAAAGATAGTTACCAGTTTGGTAGTGGAAGAAAATACAGGCAAATATAGTCAGAGAAGATGGCTGATAATTACTAGGGACAACTTCTATTTTTCACAACAACTCAGCTTTAATGTACTTTCTGGAAACAGCATTTTCATAATTGGTTTTCACTTCCTTCGCCATCCCATGTTAAGTATCAAAAAATCAAGACTGGACAAAAAGGAATTGTGGATGTTTACCAACCAACATCATCTCATATTCCAATGTTATTTTTAACTGGAACAAATACAGGTCATTCTTTATAACCTACTGCCAGTGGTTGTTTATAAATATCTACTTGCTGCAATAAACACTGGTCATTGAAATACTCATTTGCAGTAACTACTTGGCACTAGGTTAATATACTTGTAAAGTTTAATGGAAGTGCTTCTGATGTACATACAAAGCACTTAAAACATCAAGACTTTTAAAACTTAGTTTGGGGTTTTTTAATAACTATAGTTACAGTTTTCACAAGCATTTCTGAAAGTATTAAATCTCTTCAGAAGTTTAGAGGCTCCTGTCTCAGCATATCTAAGTTACTCAACAATTACAGAATAGCTCACTTAACATATTTGCTCCCTATGCTGAAACAACACAAAATTCAGCTATAAAGACAGGCATTTTTTGGTCAGAGTGACCCCCAGATGTCCCTTAACAGAAAAGCAACACAGCTCAAACCTGTCTCCTCCTGCCAGAAGACAACACCTAAGGCCACAAATAGATATTTGCCAGAATACCAGATGTTTCTCTGTGGCAACTGTGGACATGGCCACTTAGAGAAATACAGTATGAAAGCCCAAACACCACCTTTAAGGATACAACACCTCAGAAGCCAGTTTAGGCAGCAGTTGTTACATCAAAACAGTGTGTTAAAGCCATTCCAGGTAGTTAAACTAGTTTCTTAACAATGTTTAATCAAAATTCTTAATTTCAGGGGGAAAAAAAATCTTAATGCAGAGAGAGGAAAAAAGATACAGAGAACCACCACAATGATCCAATAGCAAAACCTCCTGTTTAAAGGTTTTCTTATGCTAAAAAAGGCACACAACCCCTTGTGAACTAGAGACAAAAGCTAGCAGTAGTACAGCAATAAACCCAGAAGAAAAAGCCTACCCGAATTACCCAAATGCCTACTGGGAAGGAACAATGAAGTAGACAGGCTGCTCTTGCTCTGTTTTGTTTGCAGGGAAGTAGTCAAATTTAATAGTCAATTTTTGCCACATTAAGAAACACTTAACAAAAGCTACCCCAAGAAATCAGAATAAAATCTGACCTTTGTGTCAAAAGGCCACAGAGAGGCCTTTCCACAGCATACAGCTGAGTGAGTTCAGAGATTGGCAATGAAAGAAAAAAAAAAGGGGGGGAAAAAAAGAAAAGCTTTAGCCATGTGATGGGAACAAGCTTTGGGATTTATCGAACAGTCACACCGAGCTTCTCCAGCACACGCACTCCCTTTTCTTGGTATTCTTGCCGGGTCATCCAGAAGTTGTCTTTGTCTTTCATGATGTCGGCGAGCACGGCCCCGCCCAGGAACACCATGTGTTTCCGACGAGGGGGATCTTCAATCCGGATCTTAAATTTCTGAGACAAAGAAACAAAGCCTTTCAAAAAACCTGCCTTTCCCGCAAGAACAATGGAAACTGCTCCATGAGAAAAACGCACCCAGAAAACAGAAATGCTAGCACAGAGCACTCCTTGGAACCAACCAAAGTAAAACATCTACTGTGCTCCAGCAGTTACACAGCTATTGACACTCCCCCCAGTGTATCCATAAAAAGCCCACAAGACAGACTACAAAATTAAAGAGCACATTTTCTGCATTTTGTGAAGTACTTCCCGAAGCTCTGGTGGCCAAAATTATTAGAAGTCACCAGATCAACAAATCACAAAATATGTTAGAATTATACTAAGTTTTAAAAGGGTTGATGGGACAGACTTTTAAGTTTACACAATCCAGACCAGCTTGATTAGTTAACATTCCCTTAAATTCTTCAATGCTAAAGCTCTAACTTCAAAAGCAAAAATCAGAACAGTCAAAGCTGTGCATGAAATACTGCCTTAGAGTTAAAACATTCTGTATAATTGAGTCATTCCATATAGCTGCAAAAGATCTTTAGAGAACACTGTATGAAGAACTGGGGAAGTTCAATGTTAGGAACTCCACTGAAAGGAATTTTCTCAGTAAACACCTCCTCCTTGTAAAGTAGACAGCACGATAATGCAGCATTACCTCTAACCTGTAGCTGATGGATGCATAACCAACCAACAAGAGACATTTATTCCCCTTGAAGGTGAGAACTCTAACCTCTTATTTTTGGATCTTTCACTTGGAGCATGAACCAAAACTTTCAAAGATTAATTAAAAAAATAATATTTTTTGCTCAATGACGACCTTAAAGCATAAAGCCTCATTTGCTTCATTTAACCTACATTACAAGTTGTGCCTTAGCATTTATCAGCCTATTTTACATTCCAACTAATCCAAGTCTTCAGGAATTACTTATGGTGAGCACTGACTGAAAGATGACTACCACAAACATATACAGACCGCTTCTGTCATTTCTGACTACTTGGCTCCCTCTAGTGGGGATTCAGGATAAACCTCGGCCCCACACAAATAAAGTAACTACTCGGTACCTACCGAGAGTTTTTCCACATCTCCTTTCAGAACTCGTTCCAGGTAGAGCTGTTTAAGTTCACGCTCCAGTCGCGAAGGCAGCCCGGGGTACATGGTGGACCCTCCAGACAGCACAATGTGCTTGTAGAATTCAGACCTAAAAAAACCCAACCAAACAAAAACCCCTCTTTCTAATGTCATATTATACTCTGTAGTACAAGTGGGTACCTGTACATACAAAGTACAGGTAACTACAATACAATTCAAATGTGTAAATCAGTCCCTACAGCAAGCCAGACTTCACATGAGTTTGGCAGATGAGGTCATGCTTTTCCAGGCATCCCGGAATGCAGCATGAAAAAAAACCAAACAACCCAACATATTTTGCTTTTGAGATTTTTACCCTTACACCAAATCAGTCACATTTCCAGTTAACTTAAGCTCCAAGATCTCAGACTGAGCTCCACTCCCAGTATATACCCTCTCCCAGTAGTGCATGTATTAGTGTCTAAAGCAAAAGATCTGATTTTATTTTAATGCAATTCTCATATCACCCCTGCACTGTGACAGAGGATTTGAAGTGTTCTGATCTTACCTGGTGTCGATGTCAGCAGCCTGGATGGTGTTAAACAGCAATTCTGCCACACCAACCCCCTCTACGTTGATTAAGTGAGGCTGGAAGAGAGCCTCTGGTGCCTCAAACCGTTCTCCACCAACTTTGATAATTCTGCCATCTGGGAGCTAGTTTAAAAAAACCCAAACCAACATTCAGAAGACTACTTTTAGCCACTTGGATATTAAAGAAATCAAAAGGAAATTATCTACATTGCTCCCTAATGTTTTAAAATAGGAAACTGTTGATAATTGTCAGCACCGCCAGTAGGCATTTAGTGCTACTGAAAGAAGATAACGAATTCTTCAATCATGATGCAGTGCAGAGACATCAGGGGCCAGATACATTTATCACAGAATCATAGAACTGTTTAGGTTGGAAAAGATCTTTAAGATCATCAAGTCCTACCCTTAAACACAGTTAATACTAATGTACTGAACATTTCCTTGCAATACAACTCCCAGTACTGATTCAGAGTATGAATTACAGCAAGAGTGATGCTTTCTTGCAATTTCTTTTCTACTGTGTGTCATCACAGGAAGTTTCCACTAAGCTCAAGTTTACCATTCCTGTCACCAGACATCTGTCTCACAATGTCACTGCTAGATGGATGAAGCTGAAACAGTCTTACGTGGTAGAGCAAGTCCTCTTTCTCTACAAGGTCCTGTACCAGAATATTAAAATTTCAAGCATCTACAATGAGTAAAGATTATCTAAAAATTAGCATAAATTCCTATGGAAAAACCTGAACAGAAAACAAAAAAACCCACACCCAAAACCAAATAAACAAATAAACCTAAGCAAACAAAAACAAAAAAAAACCCCACCCAAAACAACAAAAAACACACACACAAAAAACAACACAAACCAAAACCAACTTTCAAAAGTCTTCTCAGAAGCAAGTACTCTGATTCTACAGACTCTTACATCTTGGAAGTGAGTTACTGCCAAGAAAAAGTTCAAAGGAATCAAAACTAGATGCTACCTGAATTGAAACTTATGAAGTTGAGGAGAGTAAAAGCTGTCTCAAAACACTCACTGTGTAAGATTCAACTAGTACTGTTGTCTCTAATGCCAGTTTCTGCTCCTGTTCAATGTTGTATCCCACGTAACACAGCTTCTCCTTGATCATGCGAACCGTCTCAAAATCAGCAGAATGGTTGAAAGCATATCCTCGTAGTAAGAGGAGCTGGAGGGAACATAACACATTAGTAGTAAAAGATCTGGACTGTCCCTCTCCTTTATCAGTAGAGGAGCACAATCAAGCATGTTTTATTTTTTTAAGCTTGTCTCCCTTTATTAACTGCAAATGTAGCATTAAGTCAAATCTATCACAGTGTAACCACTATTACCAGAAAAGTAGATCAGCAACATTACTCCAAGTGGGAAATGTTCTTGATCGTTACAACTTTCTATATAATCATCACAAAGACAAGTGAAAAGTTACCAAAATAATCCTTACATTTAGGAGCTCACATCAGAACAAACCAGTATTCCAGTTTAGAAAAAATGTGTCAATCCAGATGTTGTTTCTATTTAAAATCAATTGAATAAACTCTAAATACTATCTTAATCATAGAATCATAGAATCATAGAATCATAGATATTAGGGGTTGGAAGGGACCTAGAAGATCATCTAGTCCAACCCCC
>JAOEGS010001223.1:0-17335 GCA_025447755.1 Corythornis vintsioides | reverse complement strand
GGCAGCACAGCCTGCTGCTGTGTCAGCCACTCCTCCCAGTTTGGTGTCATCAGCAAACTTGCTGAGGGTGCTCTTTACCCCCTCATCCAGGTCATTGATGAAAATACTGAATAATACTGAACCCAGTACTGACCCTTGGGGGACTCCACTAGTCACAGGCCTCCAGCCAGACTCTGCTCCACTGACCACAACTTGCTGAGTTCTGTCCTTTAGTCACTTCCCAATCCACCTTATTACAATAATGGAAGAATCACTACGCTATTTTCCACACTAAGAAAAAGTGTTTATGAAAACAGATTAGTGAAACTGACAGAACACAATTTCAGTTTCATTTCATTAATCAAGAAAGCCAACTTTTGAGTTTTTTTCTTCCCATATATAGAATAACATAACCTTCCTACAAGACTTCCACTAAAAAAAAAAGTGAAGTCTCTGAAAAATGCCAATAATATCACACGATTTCCATGATACAAAGTAATAAGGATAGACTGAAGAAATACAGAGAATACAGGAGCTCCATATGTAATTAACATATGAATAACAAAGGGAAAACGTATAGTGGTTTATTGACATCAAGGGATTTGAACTGGAACCAATGTACCACAGCCTCAACCTTAAAAATCATTTCCAGCTTACCTTAATGAGGTACCTCGTGATATCCCTCCCGGCGATATCTAACCGTCTGGTGAGGTGAGGGAGAGAGAAACCTTCATAAACTGGGCAAATATGAGTTACACCATCTCCAGAGTCCACAACAACACCAGTCAACAAACCTAAAAGAATGAGGGGGGAAGAAAAAAAAAAAAAAAAAAAAAAAGACAGATACAACTTTCATTAGCATCTTCATAAACAGAGCAAGAGAGCAAGTTTAAATAGTTTTCCTCATTGTAATCTTAACACAGTTTCTGTTCCCTCAGGCACCATTTTGGGAAAAGCAATCACAATTTATAGTTCAATTATTCCCCTTCAGCTGGATTTTTAGACTTCAGGTTTTCACAGAAACAAATGCTTTCCTTTAAAATGTTCTTTAAAAAGTATCACTTATTTTTCCTAGATGCATAAAACTCTGTCATTCACAATTTCATCTGGTGCTTCAACATCTTAAATTCCACTCTAATGAAAAGAGAATATCCAAGATATTTCTGCTTGATTAACCTGATTGTCCTTCTATGACCACGTGACCCACCTAGTGGAGATAGGAGAAGCTGTGGATGGTGTCTGTCTGGGCTTTAATAAGGCCTTTGACACCATCTCCCACAGCATTCTCCTAGAGAAGACAGCTCATGTCACACACAGGTTTACCCTTTACTGGGTTAAAACTGGCTTGATGGCTGAGCCCAGAGAGCTGTGGTAACTGGAATTAAGTCCAGGTGGAGACCAGTCACAAGTGGTGTTTCCCAGAGCTCAGTTTTGGGGTCAGCTTTGTTGAATGTCTTTATGAATGATCTGGAGGAGGGGGTTGAGTGCACCCTCTGTAAGTCTGCAGATGACTCCAAATTGAGTGTTGATCTGCTCAAGGGTAGGAAGGCTCTGCAGAGGGATCTGGACAGGCTGGATCAAGGGGCCAGTGGTATGACATTTAACAAGGCCAAGAGCTAGGTACTATATTTTGGTCACAACAGCCCCATTCCATGCTGCAGGCTTGGGGAAGAGTGGCTGGAAAGCTGCCTGTCAGAAAAGGACCTAGGGTTGTTGGTCAAGAGTCAGCTGAACATAAGCCAGCAGGGTGCCCAGGTGGCCAAGGACAACACCAACCTGGCCTGTATAAGGAGTAGCATGTCCAGCAGGAGTAGGGAAGTGATCATACCCCTGTACTCAACACTGTTGAGGTCTCACCTTGAGGACTGTGTGCTGTTTTGGGCACCACAGTGTAAGAAAGACATTGAGGTGCTAGGGAGGGTCCTGAGAAGGGTAACAAAGCTGGTGAGAGGTCTGGAGAACATGTCTTATGAGGAGTGTCTGAGGGAAGTAGGGGTGTTTATCTGGAGGAGGCTGAGGGAAGACCTTCTTGCTCTACAGTTACCTGAAAGGAGGGTGAAGTGAGGTGGAGGTTGGTCTCTTCTCCCAAGCAAGAAGCAGTAGGATGAGAGGTAATGGGCTGAGGTTGTGCCAGCGAAGGTTTAAATTGGACACTAGGAAACATTGCTATACTGGAGGAGTGGTGATGCTTTGGAACAGACTGCTCAGGGAGGGGGTGAAATCATCATCCCTGGAGGTGTTCAAAAAATGTGCAGAGGTGTCACTTCAGGACATGGCTTAGTGGTCATGATAGTGTTAGGTGGATGATTGGACTTGATGATCTTCAAGGTCTTTTCCAACTTGGACAAGTCTGTGATTAGTCAGCTGCAGTAACCACTATGCAAAGAGAACCAGTCTCATCCTCATACCCATGCAGTAAGGAAGGAAACAGGCAGAAGGGACTACACCTAACTCCAAGAATGTTGTGGACAATTGCTAAAAAATTTCATAATTAGAACTGAATTTAAATATATAAACCCCTTTGCCTTTAAAAGGTACACAGAATTCCAGGTAAAAAGAATTGGTCTTAAGAGAGTTTTAACAGCAGCAACAAAATGTGGTGCACTGAACCGTCTCTAATTTTAGCCACTACTTCAATCATTAATGTAATATAAATAAGTAGGATGTTTCAAATGGCTTTTTAAATTTTATTTTCAAAAGCAAATTATCTATTTATGTGCCACTTGGCCTCTATAGATTAGAAGCTCTTCCACTTTTAGGTCACAGTATGTAGAAACAATGTGGACTGCTCTACAGTGTTTCACAGCTTGTCATTAATAAATGAATACAGCACTATCTGGTAAAATAAATGTACAATTACAACAAAATGTAATGCTCTATAGTCAATTAAATACTTGAAGAATCAAACTGAAGAAAAACTAATGGGAGGGAAAAAAAAGTGTAATAGCAAAGATTACAGCAATCCAGGTCTGAAAAAAATTGTTTTGCTTCAATTAGTTTTAATGACTCACATAACAGAAATACTTATCACTTTGACATAGAAACTGGTGACATGTTTATGGACAAGGATTTTTATGTCCTCGTACATGGCAGCTAAATACAGTAGTAAACAGATGTTAGGAGTCATGTTATTAGAACTGATGTGCTTGAGTAACTTCTTAAAATCCTCAATGGGTTGCAGTCAATGGCAGAATTTCTATCCAGTGAATCCATAATTTCCTCCTCAGGCTGAGGATCTTTCTAGCTTTTTTTGTAGTTTGTTTTGATTTTGGGGTGGGGGTGGGGGGGTGGTATTGACTGTTTTATTTGTTTATTTTCTTTGTTTGTGGTTTGTATTTTGGTTGGTTGGTTTTTGTGTCTGCATTTTTTATTTGGATTTTTCTTTGGGAGGGGGGTATTTTTTGTTGGTTGGTTGGGGGTTTTTTTATGGTTCAGGGGTTTGGTTTTTTTGTTTTCCTGAAAATAGAGGAAAAGCCATCTGGTCATCTTCTTGAAATTCACTTACAGTAATATATCTTTCCATTACCAGCATGTCATTAAAACTTGCTGCCAAAGGCTAAATAACAACACTCACGAAAATGACAGTTTTGATAAATCAGGTTTTTGCATTTACAAGCATGTCTCCACAGTTGGTTTAGGAAAATAACACTGGCAGTGACACCTACCAATAGCTCCTCCAAACAAAAAGCCAGCCCATAAGTTAGAGCTGAGCTTCCTTACAACAGCATTAAATTAATCCCTAGACCCATTAATATCATTACTACTTTGGGTTATAAATGTGTTGCAGAGACAAACAGATTTTAAATTATCTTTGCTTACCTTGAGCATACAAAGTCAGAACAGCCTGAATGGCTACATACACCCCAGAAAACTGGTAGGTCTCAAACATAACCTGTAAGATGAAGGCAAAAATTAATGTCCAAGACAGGACCAATACTTAGAAGAAATTTCATAGATGTTTGAAAACTGCATTGCTAAAGTTCTCTATTTTTGCTAACCACAAGTACTTTGTGAGAAATTTCATCACAGAGGTGCTATGGAAATATCTGAAACCTACTCACTTATCTAAATGGTACATTAATTTCTATACCTTACCTGTTCACAGAGGACAAGACATATAAAACACCCCACATCCGTTCAGCAATCAAATGGAACACTTGACAAGAAACCCACGCACCAATTTCAGCAGCTTTGCTAAGCCTTTTTCCAAAGTGCTTAATGAGTGGGAGGCAAGCCAAGTATTTCATTCCTGAACTGTGACTTAGGAATGGAAAGCTAGTTAAAGGTATACATTCAAAATCTACCAAAGGGGCTTTCATTCTTCTTCTCAAGCCCTACAGACTTCATACAGCTGCAGACTATATCAAGTAAAGACCAAAGATTCACATGCATATGGGTCTAGAACACACCCAGTGTCACAGGGTGCTCTCTGCACCCAGGCTGCCCTCTGCACCCAGGCTGCCACCTTCCCTTCTTAAAGCACAATTGATGCTGTACTTCTAGGATTAGCACAAATCTCATTACAATGGAACATTACAGGTAGAGCTTGTTAAAGCCAAGTTAATTTCTTCATAGCTGTATCCAGCACACTGCAGAAGCCCAGGGAAACTGAGGCTGTCTTTCTCAGAGTATTCTACTGGGCGACTTGGTCTAGGTGATCCTGCTCAGGCAGGGGGGTTGGACTAGATGATCTTCTAGGTCCCTTCCAACCCCCACTATCTATGATTCTGTGATTCTCTGTGAGCATGCAGTGTGTAGTGGAAGGCAAGCAGAAAGGAACACTGAAGGGATGAGTTGCAGAGCACCCTTCTGTAAGAACATCATGGTCTTGTTTTTTTTTTTTGAAACCCCAATGTAACCTGGGTAGTATAAAAGGAAATTTAATAAAGTAGCCAGGTGCATAGGCTAAGCCTTACCAAGGCATTACAAGGCTGGGTAGTAACTGCTGTACTAGCTGCAATTTAGCACATACACAGTAACTTCAGGAAAGAGGCAAAAGGGTCTACCAGAAAAAGAACAGCCAAAAAAGGCAGCAACTCAAAGTGATTCCATTTGAGTAGTCATGGTCTAAAACTAGTGTTATTCTAATGGGTGAGTCTTTCAAACAACCCAAGTGCTTACAAAATGAAAAACTAATTTAAGAAAAATCTAAATTATCAACTTTTCACAACAAAATGAAATGTAAAATGAATTAGTTATTGCTTTCACAGTTGTACTAAAGCCACTGTAAAACCTTTTACATGCAGGCCTTTGGGAGTTATTTTCTCAAGACATCTAGGTCTATTCTATTTGACATGAAAAATGCCTTGCTATGAGACACAAATGTTAAAAAATATTAAGATGGAAATGCTAAGCAGAATGTTCTCCTGAAAAGATTCTTCTTGTGACAGCAGCTTTTGGATTACCTACAAAGTGATGTTCTGATTGGACACAGAAAGGAAGAACTAAAAATTGGGGAAAAAGATAAAATATATTGGGATGGGATTAGGCGAAATGATTGTGCTAGAGCATCTCTACAATTACATGGTAATCCCATTACAGTCTGGCTGATCCAGAGGGTATGACAGAATGAGAATGCAGCAGATCACTAGGAAAAAAAAAAAAAAACAAAACAAACAGCTAACACTCAGTTAAGCCAAAAAGCAACTGGTGTCTCATATGTGCTATTAAAGGAACAGCACTTTAAAGATACATATTTTACAATATAGCTGTCATGTGAACATTTGCTGCTCTTACTGTGTAGCTTAGTTTGACGGAGAGATGGGATGAGGAAAGAGAATTACTGGAAGCAGAATGAAGTACAGCACATACAATCATCCAGCATCTTGATACGGTCCTTTTGATTAAGAAAACGCTACTGCACTGTATCACAAAATGCACACATTATATTTACTGCTGACTTTAGAAAAAACTTCAATTCAGTCCTCTGCTTCATACTGGGCCTCCCTGGGAAGGAGGAGTCCATGTCAAAGAAGAAAGAAGTGTAAGTATGTTGTATTTAAAACCTACATACTGCTATAACTTCATACTTCCAATAACACTGCTCCATCTGGCAAACATCATCTTGCTCAAGCATCAATGTCCTCTGAATCTTTACTTTAACTTATGTAGATTCCTCTAAGACAGTAATAAACAAGCATCCAATATTTAACAACCAAGGTATCTTAGATACATGAACATGTATTTTCAAGTCTGTGTCTTGCTGGTGATGTGGCCTGAGACAAGAAGCCTGCTTTCAGCTTTTGAATGAGGTCAGCTTGCTTGAATTTAACCACAGCAGCCTTTACAACTATAGCTGAGGACAAGTTTCGGTTAGTAAACAAGAGAACTACTATGCCTCAGACAGTTATCAGGTGTTCCAGGAAGTTAAAATCTCAGCAATGCTTTAGTGACAGGATCTATTAGTTTCTAATAGACAGACATACCTCTACAATCTTCTCCCTGTTTTTAGTTGGATTCATTGGAGGTTCTGTGAGTAGTATTTTACAATTTTTTGTGTCAATATTAAGTTTTTCTGGTCCAAATGTATAATCCCAGAGGTGCTTCATATCATCCCAGTTCCGAACTATGCCATTCTCCATTGGATAATTTACTTCCAGCATTGAGCGTAATTCACTTGCTTCATCACCAACCATGAGATCCTGTAAAATGTTGATATATAAACACGTCACCACTTGCAGTTCTCCAAACACCTAAAGAATGACAGTGAGCTGCTCCAGCCTGTGTCCAGCTCTGTTGTTAAACACCCATGTTTTAGAATTTTTCAGGTACTCAGGAAAAAAACCCCAACATATTCCATGTAGTATTTAAATTTGGTTGTTACCTATCCCAAACCTTTTCAAAAATAAACTTTGTGAATTACATTCTTCAATTAACCTTAAACTAATAAACACTGCTACCAGAGACCTTTATATCTACAGACATTTTTCCACTGACAGCTCCAAAATTATTTTATCAAATACTAATTTCGAAAGGCTGAGATGCAAATTAGCACATAAGGGTAGTATGTGGGATCAGCAGAGTATTTTTTCATGCATGTTGCAAATTTCTGTGCATGATACCAAAACAGGAATAATGAGTGGTGAATAAGCATACTGAACAGTAGCAAAAGCAAATAAGAGATTATAAGTTCCACACTAGACATTAAAAGAAACAATGGTTTACATATTGTCTGCCAGTAGGGTGTGAAGAGACATCTAAATATAAAATATACCCTCATCTGTTCCATGACAGAAGTCCCAAGCCAAAAACCCAGCAATGCAAATCCAACCAACGAATGCATAGCTTGTACAGTCATTTTACAGTGATTAAGCAATCTGTTTATTAAAGTGGGTTATGCAAACAGTGCACATTCAAATTAGTAGCATCATGTCGTCTTTCCCACGGATTTCCCAGAGGAAGCATGCACAGTAATATCTTGGTTTTGCTCCCTGTTATATCCCATACTTTTCTAAAGAAGCCTCAACTGATTTAGCCTAGAAAAGTATTTCTAGGTATCAACAGCACCGTTACTGCACTACTATTATATTCTGTCCATTTGCAAAAACCCTGTCTGCTTCAGACAAACTACATCACTGCAGTTTGCAGTTACTGTAGCACAATGATCTTCAAAGAGAGGTTTTACTTAGCCTACTATTCAGTACTAGGGAAAAAAAACCCAACAAAACAATAAAAAATCCAGTGTCCAGTTTAAAATGCATTTTGTAAGAAGTAACCTAAATAATTACTACCGACTATATAAAAAGGAAGTTAATTGAAAACAGTTTCAATCAAACCATTCCTCTTCTCTCCTTGACAAGGTGTTTTCCCTTGCACAGCAGATCACCATATAGAAGACAGAGGTTAAGGCTCCAACATTTTAAATCAAAATTTTATATATAAATTTATATTGCTATATATTCTATTATTTATATTTTATATATAAAATTTCACTATATATTCTAGTGAAACTGTATGATGAAAATTCCACCACTCAGCTGTGTTAGGATGACAAACTCCACCAGATGGAAGAATCAGAACCCATTTTTGTTCATTGTTCGAGGTTCTACGCTGCTGAACAGGACATAGCCCAGGAAAAGCCACTATTCAACTGCACAATTAAAGTTGCACTAAACTTTCACATCCTTCCAAACCAAAATTAAAGGACAGAACAATTGTTCTCAAGAGCCAAGTAACAAACATGCACACACTTAGAAGGTGAAGAGGGAAGAGGGCAGGACCAGATTTGCAGAGAGGAACCCCTATTGCAACATTCAATGTTTCCACCACTCTGTTACTCAGTAAACATCCTCCTGGAGAAGCTGACAGCACATGGCTTATCCAGGTGCACCCTTCACTGGGTTAGAAACTGGCTGGATGACAGGGCACAGAGAGTGGTTGTGAATGGCGCCATATCCAGTTGGTGTCTGGTGACTAGTGGTGTATCCCAGGGTTCAGTACTGGGCCTGGTTCTATTCAACATCTTTATTGATGACCTGGGGGGGGTTGCATCTACGCTTAGTAAATTTGCAGTTGACACTAAGTTGGGGCACTGTTGATCTCTTGTAAGGCAGGGAGATGCTGCAGAGGCACCTGGACAGGCTGGGTCGATGGGCTGAGGCCAGTGGGATGAAGTTCAACACGGCCAGGTGCCAGGTCCTACGCTTTGGCCACAATAACTCCCTGCAGCTATAGAGGACTGGGAGATGAGTGGCTGAAGAGAAGGACTGGGGAGTACTGGTTGACAACCAGCTGAAGATGAGTCAGCAGTGTGCCCAAGTGCCAGGAAGGCCAATGGGATCTTGGCTTGTATCAGAAATGGTGTGACCAGCAAGACTAGGCATGTGATATTCCCCCTGTATCTAGCACTGGTGAGGCCTCAGCTGGAGCACTGTGTGCAGTTCTGGGCCCCGCACTTCAAGAAGGATGTTGAGGTGCTGGAGCAGGTTCAGAGGAGAGCAACAAGACTGATGAAGGGACTGGAGGGAAAGTCTTATGAGGAGAGGCTGAGGGAGCTGGGGCTGTTCAGTCTGAAGAAGAGGAGACTCAGGGGAGACCTCATAAATCTCAACAACTGCCTGAAGGGAGGTTGTAGGCAGGAGGGGGCTGGACTCTTCTTCGAGGCAACCAGTGACAGAATGAGAGGGCATGGCCTGAAGCTGCGCCAGGGGAGGTTTAGGTTGGATATTAGGAAGGACTTCCTTACAGAAAGGGTCATTAGACACTGGAACGTGCTGCCCAGGGAGGTGGTGGAGTCGCCATCCCTAGTGGTGTTTAAAGAAAGACTGGATGTGGCACTTAGTAGCATGGTGTCAGGTCTTAGGCTGGACTTGATGATCTCAAAGGTCTATTCCAGCCTCAACAATAATTCTGTGTATTTCTGTGCAAACTCATTTCTCTAGCTGAAACCTGAAAGTTCCTTCAAGCTTGTGTTGTGCAGTGTTAAATAGAGCAACTTCTACTACTAAAGTTGCTGAGATCACATTGATCTTTAAGAATCATTCTTAAATTCTTAAGTCATTTAGTCTTGCAAAACTACAGGTTATGTAGCATTTAGAAGCAATACATAAAATATTCTCATTAATTAGTTGCTAGTAAACCAAAGCAATGAACATCCAAAATAAGTATTCAAATATAAAATGTAGGGCAAAACAAAACAATGAATAGCAACAAAAAACCCCAACATAACAGCTACTAGGTCCCATCAAGCAAAAATGTAAACAAATGGTAAACAAAAAGCAGAGGGGCACCTCACTTACCATCTTTTTGTTATTCTACTTCAACAGGTCAAGAAAGGTGAAGAAAGATAGAAGCAAAGTCAGAAAAGGCCTAAATGAAATTCTCAAATTATTTTAAGTACACAGTAGAAATAGGCTGAAAAGAGATGCATGTACATCAGGAAATTATCTCAGTTACTGTAGTTAGGGCTGAACTAACATTATCAGGATCTCAGATTAAAATGTCTCTCTAAAGAAAGCTATTGCTACATGTCAGAAAAATGTTCCGTTTATGCCTCTTATGTTGCAAACCAGATTACTGTATCTGCCTATTTCTCATATACAGGATTCTGGGCATGAATGTTCTTTAACACTGAAGTTTTAACCCAGGCAAGTAATTTATCTGAACTAGACAAGACTCTACCCAAGGCATTTGACCACAACTAGCTCTAGCAAATGTTAAATTTTGTTTTAAAAATTATACTTCAAATACCCAAAAACTGATAACTCTTAACATAAAAGCATTCACTAATAAGCAGGCTAATCTGTTCATCTATCATGGAACAAATACCCCAAAAGAATCAAATAAAAGCTTTTTACTTGAATGATGGCATCTATTCTCAGAAAGGAAATAAGCAGTTCCTAAGAGCAGCATCTCAAAGCTCCTTCCCTATAGCAACCTATGGAGGTAGGAAGATACAGTAATTAAAGCAGCCAGGAAGCACTGTGAGGTATCTGAAGTGTATGTGCACAAGTGTTGTCCAAAACTACACTAAAGCCAATCCCAGTAATAACTGAACTTTCTGTCTTTATGTCCTGAACTATGGACTCTGAGTAGGAGAAAAAGCTACATCCCTGCTGCTGGCTGCAATGAGAGTCCAGAGGGAAAACATGGACAAAGTCTGTAACTCAACAGATGGATGACAAGCATTGTTTTGATCAGCTTCCAGGCTGTTTCAGAGTTTCTGAATTTCAGAAGAATGACAGCTTTTATGAAGAGTTAGAAATTGATAATCTTCTTAAGAACTAAGGGACAGGCAAATATAGGTGAAACTGTTGTGGGTGGATGTGTGAAGGATGGACAGTGAGATGGGTTGAGATTATTGGTGCAGAGTCCAGCTGGTGACCTGTAACTAGGTATTCCCCAGGGGTCAGTTCTGGGTCCAGCCTTATTCAACATCTTCATCAATGACCTGGATGAAGGGATAGAGGGTACCCTCAGTTTGCTGATGATACAAAACTGTGAGAAGTGGTTAACACAGTGAAAGGCTGAGCTGCCATCCAGCAAGTTCTGGACAGGCTGGAGAGCTGGGCAAAGGGGAACCTAATGAAGTTCAACAAGGCAAGTGTAAAGTCCTACACTTGGGAACACCACCATGGACTGGTACAGGTTAAGGGGTTGACCTGCTGGAAAGCAGCTCCATGGAGAAGGACCACCTGGGAGCCCTGGTGGACAATAAGATACCCATGGGACAGCAATGTGCCCTTGGGGCCAAGAAGGCAAATGGTATCCTGGGGTGCATAAAGAAAATTGTGTCCAGAAAGTCAAGAGAGGTCCTCCCCACCCTGTACTCTGCACTAGTGAGACCTCATCTGGAATACTGTATCCAGTTTTGGGCTCCCCAGTTAAAGAGAGACAGGGATCTACTGGAGAGTCCAGTGGAGAACTACAAGGATGATTAAGGAATGGAAGGTTGAATGAAGGTTTTATAAAGAATGGCTGAGAGAATCGGGGCTATTTACTCTTGAGAAGGCTGACAGAGGATCTTACTAATTTCTGTAAACATCTGAGGGGTGGGTGTCAAGTGGAAGGGACCAGTCTCTTTTCTGTGGTGCCCTGGGATAGGACGAGGGGCAATGGTCACAAATTGGAACACGAAGTTCCACCTCAATATGAAGAAAAACTTCACTGTGAGGATGACTGATCCTGGAACAGGCTGCCTGGGGAGGTTGTAGAGTCTCCTCCTCTACAGACTTTCAAGACCCACCTGGATCTGTTCCTGTGTGGCCTGCCCTGGGTGATCTTGTTCTGCCAAGGGGGTTGGACTTGAAGACCTCCAGAGGTTGCTTCCAACCCCTGCCATTCTATGATTCTTACAGCTTCCTTTACTCAGCTTTAAACTTTTCCCATAAGAATTTGCAGTGAATGACCAGAATTATATTTTGGCATAAAACTCATCTGCTTGCAAAGAAAAATGGCACTCACACTTAAAAAGCCTTCCTACTGGGATACCCAAAGTAACTGTGGTAGGGATTTCTTCTCTTGTTTCCTTAAGAGTAACAAGTTATTTATCAACCAATACTATAAAACCTCCAGAAAGGATTTAGAAACAGTTTATACTCCTTAAAATGCATCCACATGAACAACACTCAAGCAGAAGGTAGTCAGTGCAC
Organism: Corythornis vintsioides; assembly: GCA_025447755.1. Classification (NCBI taxonomy): domain Eukaryota; kingdom Metazoa; phylum Chordata; class Aves; order Coraciiformes; family Alcedinidae; genus Corythornis; species Corythornis vintsioides. The sequence goes on along the minus strand of JAOEGS010001223.1, from coordinate 5,267 downwards.
ATGAAATTTCATTTTACTGGCTCTTTCACGCTGATCTCACAGCAACTACCCAACTTCTACCTCCTCTAATTCAACACTGTCATCTGTAATATTATTAAACCAAGTTATCAGATAATCAGGATACCAAAACTGGCAGGGCAGGCTGTATCAGACCAGCTGGAAAGAAAACACAACTTCAACAACAAGATTTCATACAGGAGAATTTTTCTTGGACTTAGGACTTGTGAATCACTAGATAACTTTCATAAAACTTTACTATGACTTCCCTGAAGAAATTGTCACTTTAAAGTCCAAGTAGATATTTGAACAAACACCTCTCCCCAGGTCTTGCAAGAGAAAGGGAGATGTCTTCCCTCTCCTTACAGAAACTCCCATCTGAAAGAGGAAGATATCCATCCTTTCAACCAAGTTGTCCTAGCTGAGACAAAGTAAGCAGTATTGCAATATATATTAAAAACAAAAAACACAAGCATTTCTCATGTCTTTCATCCTCTTGATTTCCTAGTATGGCCTCCTGCTGATACTACCAGCTTTTTACAGGCAGTAATCAGATAATGAAGTTCTCTTTTTTGCAAGTAAGTGAGGGCTTTTGTGTTGTCTCCTGCATCTCCCTCAAGTTCCCACTTTGCCTTGCTTTCAAACCGGAGCCTGCACAATTGTCTAGCAATTTGACTAGCAGTCAAAACTTTACCTGACAAAGAAATCACTTTTTCAGCTGGATCAGCTCACTAAAGTGGCCCACCACATGCAGGATGACCAGAACAAGGTAAGAATGTGTGTCAAGAAGGGACTATATGACCATAGCAGGGCCAAGACATTTATTGAAGCCTGTGCTGCAGAAGCAACTACTAACATTTGAAGTGTTACTCTAATCACAAAATAGAGTGAGAAATTATAGCTTTCCAGACTTCAGAAAAAGATTCTCAAACAGCAGTTCCCTCCTATTCCAAGCCTGGAATAACATCTCAAGACGAAGTAGCGAAGTAGCCTGAACACAGCCTCTCCAGCTCTTAACTGGTGTGGAGCACCTACATCTATCAATAGCAAAAAAAGAAAACAGAAACAAGAGAAACAATGAAATGCAAACACAACCAAGAATAAACATCTCATACAAGATCACATATGATCAACTGCGATTAGAAAGCAAACAGTATAAAATGACCTGGAAGCTCCAGTAGTTCTTCAGCATTGTCTCAGAATCCCACGGTACAGCTCAGTGACAAATACCAATTACTTCTGTCTGATTTCTACCTTCTAATCTTGACAGCATTTACATATTGGCATTTAAAACCCCTTTTTGCCCAGAACCACTTGACTCTTGCTGCCTCTTCAGCTGGACTGTCTGAAGGCCTCTTGTGCTATAGATTACCCTCTTAATGACTTTGTCTGACAGACTAAAACCTAACACAGAAGTGAATCAAGAGATACTAAAACAGCATAAAGAGGAATTAAGGAAAAAGCATTTCCAGACATTACAAAGTCAAAATCTGCTCTAAATATTTTTATCTGTCTGAAAGGAATAATAATGAAAAAAAAAATTACCTTGATTTCAATGTTTCCCACTTTAGCAGTTGATCTTATAATGGGTCTTCCCACCAAAGCTGGAAAAATGTGCTCTGGAAAATTTGAGCCTGCATAGCCACATTTCACAAACTAAAAAGGAATAAATAACTTTGTTAGAATATGTATTACTTTTGTTTACTAATAGAAACCTGGTTTGGGGTAAAAGGATAAAAGCTCAAATTTAAGAGCATCTGTCCCACTGGAAACCAACTAGATTTATACTCACAAATCCATTTTACACATTTTGGATGATGCAAAGACCTACAAAACAGAATTATTTTCTAGAATATTTTCTGAATCTGACAGATTTTTGAGAAATAGCATTCAAACAAGTAAGTGCATTGAAATGTATTACAAAAATGTCCATTCTCTGTATCTGCATTTTCTGCTGCTCTATAGACCAGGTCTCTAGCAACCTGAAGCCCAGCATTTTGTAATGGATCACAGCACCCAATGAGACCAAACCAAACTGCCTCTCCCATGAGAGCACAAGGTCGCATCATCAATTACACATCAGAAAACAAACACACACCTTTGTGAATTCAGGCCTTACACTGGTATAAAAAGTGCTTAATAGCATGTGCAATTCAGATGGATTTCTCAGGTACATAATTTTCAGGGTTTATTTTTAGGGACTGGATAACTAAGATGCCCATGGGCATAGAGTAGCAACTGAGATATGCAACCAAAATGACTACTGCACAAAATCAGCTAGTGCCTCTGGGCCAACCTCAAAAATACCTCTTTAAATCCCATTTAACTGTGCTGACCTAGAAAATGCTGACCTACACAAACACTATTTTAAGTTCTTACTATCTGAACCATAACTTCCAGTCCCTTTCAGTGTTAAAGCCTTGACACACCTTCTTGGGTAGTTAATGTTGACAATTAATAAATCCTAGATTTTAAAAGCAGGCTGTTATTACTCCAATCAGTCTAAGACACAATCGAATCCATATTTAATTTATGTGAATTACAGAGAGGTTGGACATTCATGGTCTGTTCCCACCTCTTTTAGACTGGAACAAAGCACCTTGAAAACAACATTTGCACAAAGTTTGATGAGCTAAACAGCAGAGAAAGGGGGCAAACTTTTAACTCTGCCTCTTCCCTTTCAAATTTGAAATTTACCCCTCCAGGCTACATGAAAATGTAGTGGACACAGAAATCAGCCTCCTACATCAGCTTCCCCATCAACAGGAGCATGCCTACTGTCATCTCCTTGATGGGATATTGAATATTCATCTGGTTCAATAGGTCAGTGATGACATAACATTAGAAACTGTGAAGAACCAGACTTTGTAAAACTAGCAACAGGTAACTGCACCTAAGAAACAAATGTAACCACAGAACAGATTTTCACCAAGTCTAGATTTCTGAAAGGATATAAGAAACACAAGATATTTCTTTCCTCACAGAATATAATCCAAAATCCTCCATTAAATGCTATGAACTACAGTAGACTGGTAAATAATAAACTTTTTTCCAGTGGCACACATTAAATGTTGACTGTTCTTCCCACTCTTGATTTGAAACTTTCTAATAAAATTTAAGTGCAGTGCCCTTGTTTCTCTTCTATCCTTTATTGTGCATGCCCCTTGGAACAATTATCAAATAACTTCTGTACAATGGCAGTTCATACCAGATCTTGAACCATAACAGACTCAGTGAAGTTACACACCCCTGTAATGTGTGTAGAGAGTGTCAAGAGTTGATAATAAAACATTTTGCCATACATTCAGAATTTTAAGAACATCTACTCAGCTCGCCTGTGTGCAAGACCATGTATGTTACAAGTTTTACCATATATAGTTTCTTCTCAATTTCACTGTGGTTTATACTGACTCTTTCACTTCCTACTGAGTCATCTAACAGTAAGAACTTGTATATACAAGTGTTCCTTCAAACAAAAAGAATGAGGAAGCTCAGAAACCAATCACGTGACATGTTTTTAAATGAATAGTAATATTTTTATCAGGTCTCTGTGCTCGATACTTTCCATTTATGCCACTCTCAAACAAAAACCCTAAATGCAGTTAGAGCAGCTTTACTGGCCAGTAAGTAACTTACTATTTCATCTATAGCAATAAGAACATCCACCTCTAAAATGCTTTAGACCTTTGAAGTGCCACTGCCTGCCTCAATTCTACACCATGTGTTGCATGAACTTCCTTCTTGTCACCTCTTTCTTGTCAGAGACTGGCTGCAGGCAGATACATCTGAAGTCCTGTTGCAGCATCACAAGAACAATAAATTTCAAAGACAAACTAAAGTTAGAATCAGGTCTGATTTTTCTAAAGATATTCTCAATTTTTATGTAGTATTTCTACCACCTGGCAAGACACTTATTTTCAGTCATGGTTTTAAATATGACATATCACATACTGTCTCAGAAATCAAAGTGACATAAAGCATCTTGTCTTTGTCATAGAGAAAAAATATGGAAATACTGGTTTGGCAAGATAGGATTACTGGATAATTTCAAGATGCAGCTGAGGTTCATGAAAGCCACCAAATGGAATTTTCTTGGAGTTTAATTACCCCAATTCAACACATATCTTTGGAATTTATCAAATTAACAGTTATTTCTTGATGTTCTGTTCTCTCAGTGAGCCCCGTGAGCAGGGTACTTCCACAGCTGCATTTTTCTGCTTAGATGCTCAACAAAGCAGCACAAGCTGAAGTGGCAAAGCCCCTCCTCTCAGCACCACAACAGCACAATAAAGGCACCTTCCCATTGCCATTATTTATACCCTGCTGGTATAACTCATGCTGGGGTGGCTGAAGTACCTTTTCAAGACGTCTTGATTAAAAGCACACACACAGAAGAGGTGTATGTTGCACTAAACTAAATTTGTGCTGCAAACCCATCTTGTGAATCTGGGGAAAAATAGTGGCTTCTGCCTCCCTCTCGAAAAGGCAGCAGGCATGGCACAGCACTGCTGTCACTGCTGATACATCTCACTGATTCACTGCTGTGTCAAGGACCACGCTAAAGAATGAAGCCCTGACTTTATATATTGGCCTGATAATAAAAGTAATAATTTAAGAAAAGCTCAACAAAAAAAAAAAAGATTCTCTGATCTTTTGTAAAAAAAAGTCAATACAGTCTTTTTTTCCTTTCCTTTTTCTGAAGGGTAGTGTGAAAAGTGTCCAAAGGATCCAGATCCCAGCCCTACTAAAGGTAATGTTTGCTACAGGAAAAAAAACCAAGACACCATCAAAACCATCAAACCTCAGAGCTGTCAAAATCCCTGTAGTTCTTCCTCCCCTGTTCTAATTATTTCAGATGCTAATTGGAAACCCTCTAACTCAGGAGGCCGAATCTCTTACAGTGACATTCTTTGTCTCAACTATTCCTCTTCGGCTTCAAAAATAAAATTCTTTGTAGAAAATGTTTATACATATATATAAATATCACCACTTTTTTTTTTAATTGCTATCTTTACAGACTGTGTTAACATTCCACTTATTTCCTTACTGGGGGAAACTCTAGATTGCTAAACAAAATTACTGAGGGGGGAAAAAGGCATCTGTAACATTTTTGCTTTAAAATGAAACATTTTCACTGCCTGACAAGGTGCTCAAAGCCCACGAATGACAAAGGGATGAATGTCTAGTGGTTGCCTGCATGACAGTAGAGGGCAGAAAAAAAACGAAAGGATGGGGAGAAAAAGCTTTTGGGCAATTTTAACGAAGAACAA
>JAOEGS010001222.1:0-80042 GCA_025447755.1 Corythornis vintsioides | reverse complement strand
AAAAAAAAAAAAAAAAAAAGAAAAAAGAAAAAAAAAGAAAAAAAAAAGAAAAAGAAAAGAAAAAGAAAAAAGAGCAGAAGTCCTCCAACATTTAAAATAAGGAAAATTAATTTTGAAAGGAATTACCCACAGGGCAGGGAGACAAGCTAGACCTCTCTGACAAGATTTGCTAGAGTCTTTCAAAAACTGTAACTGAATACAATCCTCAGTCTGAGTTGCCTGCTCCGTTTTAGGATACAGGGGAACTATTTTGAGAAGGGCAAACTAAACCCAAGGAATAAAAAAGATTAAAAGGGGAAGTACCAGAGTTTAGGTTCCTTTCTCGGGTTTTTAAGTCTCCTCACAGGTTTTGCTTTCATTCAAATTCAAGTAAAAACTGATTTTCTATACACATCTCAGAGACATTCAGTGCAAATAACTGTAAGGGTTTTAAATCCTTACAATTCAGCCACATTTTTACTGCATCTAAATAAGCAGAGCTTCACAACTGTGCAGAAACCAGGGGATCTCCCTGAAGTCCTGTGACACTACAAATGAAGGAGCCCTGCCTTACCATTCAGGTTTATTGAGATATAAGGTTAAGCACTGATGAGATTTGAAAGCCTGATGCTGCACAGACAGCTAAATTAAAACCCTATAAGAGTCAACACACACACACATTAGTTCTGTACAGAGAAGGAAGAGGTTCATCAACTCCTGCCAAAGGCTCACAGATAACATCACAACTGCAGAAGTGTCCTGGGAACCTTGCAGTTTAATTTCCCCCAGATTTCTTAATCTCAAGTGCAACCCTTTTACTTACAGGCTCCTTGTGCGTTGCAGTGAGGTGAGGGTCAGTCCCTTCTCCCAAGGAACAAGAGACAGGACAAGAGGAACCTGCCTCAAGTTGCCCCAGGGGAGGTTTAAGTTGGACTTGAGGAACAATTTCTTCCCCTCCAGGGCTGTCCCAGGCTGCCCAGGGCAGGGGTAGAGTCCCTGTCATCCCTGGAAGGATTTCAAAGCTGTGGAGATGTGGTGCTGAGGGACATAGTTTAGTGGTGACCTGGCAATGCTGAGTTGATGGTTTGACTTGATGATCTCAAAGGTTTCTTCCAACCAGAACAATTCTGATTCCCCCAAGCACACCAAGAACAAGGTGGAGCCAGCACACTCTGAAGCTCTAGTTAACCTCTATAAACCTTTGGTCTACCCAGGTAGGCTCCATTTCTAGAAACATCAGGTTTATCCAGACAGTGTTTTGTTAGAGACACCCCATAACTACCACATTCCTGCTCAGGGAGGTTAAACAGATGGCAGGAATGGAGAGAGGATTCAAGTCTGGCAAGGTGCTCAGGACCTATGAATAATTCACCCAGCCAGCTTCTCCCAAGGACACCAGGTCACCCAACCAGGCCTGAAACAGAGCATCGGAAGTAAAACCCGTTTCAGTGGAAAATTAAACTACTTGAAAAGACACTTATTTACCATTTGCCATCAGCCTGAACTGAGCACCAACAAAGGTCCCTTTGCCTCCTGTTCATGTCCATTCTTCCTTTCCTCATGACCACAGGCAACGCCAACAGCTGCCTGGGTCTGCATTCACAGCTTCTCATTTCTATTCCCACTCAGTCCCTGACACACAATATTGACCCATTAGGGACTCATCACTTTCCCTGCTCAGCACACATGGGCTGCACCCAGCAGCCTGCCCCTGAGACTCTCAGTGACCTCCTTCCCAGGAGGGATAACAACCCCACTGAGACCTGCACACTGGGCTCTCATGCTGGTGGCCTCCTCGTAAGGTCTCAAGCAACTGGCAGGAAGGAGAAGACCTCATTGATTCCTGTTATTATTAAAGATCCTTGACCATGTTTGATGCCCGTGCACTGCAGAAACCCTTTGTGGTGGCACTTTGCCAACAGCAGCATCGATTTTATACACAAGACCCACCAAGACAATTAGATCACAGCAAATAATTCATTATGAATTAATACCATCTGAGAGCTTGGGATATCTTCCATTTAATCATTAGCTGGGAGAAAGAGATGATTGGATTGACTGACTCGGTTTAAATCGAGTCTCTAGCCACAGTCAAGGCAACACAACTCAGCAAACACCTCAGCTTATCGTGAGCCCCTAGAGATGGTGTTGGTGCTGGTCCCCAGGATAACAAAGCTCCATCCTGCAGCTCTAGCTCAAGCAACACAGATTTGGTCCCTAGGTCTCAAAACCCTGGTAAAACAAAGTCCACTTTCAAACATAACAACTTGAGCCCATCCTCGGCCAGCTGAGAAGAGCTCTGTGCATTATTGATGCTGCACTCGCGTTACAGCCACACAAAAGAGGAAAGTCAGCAAAGGCCCAGCCTTGGAGCCCTTAAGTAAAAAGAATCTGCTGCTGAATTTGAGCAGTTGACTTTCAAGGTTGGCCACGCAAAGGAAGTTTTCTGGAAACAAAGCAGCTGAGCTGAGCATCGATTCAGCTGCCTGCTAAAGGGCAGACATTTTACAGAAACACGCTCAACAATCAAGGAGTCAAATCTCACTAAAAGTCACTGAATTCTTGCCTTTGTCCTCAGCATCTGACAGGAGAACCCTGGAAACCCACAACACCCATCTCGAGCCAGCCAGGCAGCTGCTCTGCGGTTCAATATTCTGGTTTTGCTGCTGACACACGTGTCCCCCTGCCCCTTTGCATTGCCACTCTCTCAAAGAGCTGACACAGACATCCCTGCCTGACTTTCAGAAGTGCTCCATAGCCCACATGCTATTCCAAGGACCTGACCTTGAAAAAGCATTTCAAAGACAGTATTCACAAGGAAAAAGAGAAGGACCTACCCAAGGAGCAATCCCCTCAAGCTTCCTCGGGTCTAGAAAGAACAGCATTTTCTAAAGAAAACCTCCCTCAATCCCCACGCACCCCCCCAGCACTGTGCCCAGAGGCCTCACCAAGATGCCAGCATGTGCCCTGTCCTCCAAGGAGCAACTAAGGCCACGGAAGAGGCTCCTACTCCACGCTCAAACCAAGTGGTGCCTCTTCCAGGCCTCCCACCTCCGACACGGCGACGCGCAGGGAGCGGAGTTTCCTCCGGTCCCCGCAGCCCGTTCCCGAGCATCTGCTCAGTACGGAGCAGCCGAACCGCCCGTACAGTCGGAGTACAAATGATTCAGCACTTTCCCCACCTCCAGAAGCCTGATCGATAGCAGGGAGCTGCTCTGCAGGCACAGCCCAAGCATGCAGATTGCAAACACGGCAGCCACTAACCGCTGCTCCCCGGCGGGGCCCGGCTCCGGCCAACGCAGCATCCCAACCCAGGCGGTGTCCAAAAGGGCCTCGCTGCTGAGGCCAGCTCAGGATGGTTCAGTGGGAGAACACGAATCCAACCCCAAAAAGGCAAAGGAAGAAGGGAGGCGCAGCCCTCTCCCCCAGCAAACCTTTCTCCCCGGGAGGCTTCAGGGAGCAAAACATGCCCTGTCACACAAAGGTCTCCAGCAGGGCTGCAGTCCCCTTCCCGCACCCCAGTCCCCCGGACTGGCACATCGCGATTTTATTGCACGCATAGACACCATGTCATGACGTAAGAGCAAAAACCCCGTCACATGCCCGAGCCCGGTACCCAGCTCCCCTCGCATGCGGCTCCTCCCGGGGAGGGAAAAAAAATGGGGAATGGGGGGGGGAGGGAGGAGATGCAGGGAAGGGAACCCCGCGAGTCCCAAACCCTCCATCAGGATGCGGGGCCAATCCCCCCCTAACTCCTAGCCATGCCCCGAGGCTGCCGCGGTTGAACCGAGCCGAGCATCTCCCGAGTACCCACCTCCCCCCCCCTTCCCCGCCCCGCTCACCTGATCCGGGAGCTCCGGGGCTCGCCGCAGCCGGGGCTCTCCGCGCCGCACTGCGCGCTCCCGGGCGCGGCCGCGCCGCACTGCGCGCTCCCGGGAGGGTGGGAGGGAGGGAAAGAGGGCGAGCGCGCCCCGGGAGGAGGCTGGGAGGAAGGCAAGGGCTGGAGGAGAGGGGGTGCAGGGCAGGGGGAGGGATTCATTAGCCGTGCCGTTAATTAGCAGCTGCAGCTCCTTAGCGCGCAGCCGGCCCGCACCGGCTCTGCGCTGCCGCCTCAGCGCTCCCCAAAAGTTCCCGTGGGCACCAAAATCGGGGTTACAAACCACGCGGGTCCCAGATTCTAAAGCCCATCCCAAGATTATTAATTTTTTCTTTCTTTTTTTTTTTTTTTTTAAGCAGGAAAGGACAAATCTTTTCTGAGCACCCAGGCGATGGGTTGCAGCACAAGTCCCTCGTTCCCAGCAGCGGGATCGCCCTTAAGTGGGGCTCCTTCCCACGCAGGGTGCTGCTGAGGAGGAGAAGCATCAGAGCCTGGCTCTGGGTAATTCGTCAGCTGGTGGCTCTCTGCAGTCGGGCACTGTCCCCTGCCGAGTGACCCAGCAGAGGCTTCTGTTGACATTGCAGCCCAGACATCTCTTCAGCTCCTTGGTTATCAGAAATGTCAGTTTAATTAAAGCCTCCCCCCATTTAGGGAATCACTCACGGCGAGATCTGCCGCTTCCCTCACCGTGCGGTTTATTACATTACAAATATTCTGCTGAGGTTGTGAAACTTTAATACAGACACTTACTTTGGAAACCACGCACCGCTCCTTACCGCTGCAGCACGTAAACTCAACACTCTGATCCACATCGTAGATATAAGCCCTTGGGGTTTATCACGAAAAAAGTACCGAGATCCCTGGTTTAACCCCCCAAAAATACATTCGCGTTTACATGTGTCGCCCTCCCATGGAAGTCAGTGAGGATTTCACATGTCAGAAGAGAAACGTGTGTCCTGCAGGATCTGCTGGACCACCAGGGAAAAGAACCTTCCTCAGGGGATGTGGAACAGAAGCTGTAGACTGCGACTTTGCTATTGAGCCCTCGATGCAGTAGCAAAAACGGCTTCAGCGAGCAGGTGCTGCAGGAGGGCAAGGGCCCAGCTGCTATAAATAGAGATAAATCAATTAAGAATAGCTGAGGCAGTGCAGAACCCAGTGCTAAACAGAGCTCCAGCCACCCATTCCCAGCTGCTGGGGAAAGCAGAGATCAAACTCAAAGCACACACGGGAGCAAAGATGGATCAGTAGCCAATTATAAGGAAACCAGGTGTCTAAAACCAAGGACCTTTTGGTGTTGGTGTCACTGATGCACAGGCTCTCCCTCCCTTACCCTGGAGCTGCTCAGCATCTTAGGCTTCAGCAGGCTGTGTCCTCTCTGCATGGATCCTGCTGCCCAGCTGAACTGAGGGCAGGAGGAGGGCAGGTCACCTAGGAGCTCCCAGTTAAACTGCTGAACTCTCCTCCAAGATCCTGATTGCTCCCAGCTCCCGAGGGATCCGAGGGTGTGCTGTGCTCCATGAGCTGCTCACTACCTTGCAAAATTCAATTCTCATTCCTTCAAGTACCTGTTCCTTCTTTCCTGTTAGTGGTGCTGGTTGCTAAACAGCCTTGCTGGGATATCCCTTCTTGCTTTTGGAACACTCTTTGCACAGGACCTCACCTGGAGGAGGACACTCCCTACCTGTATCATGCAAATCCTAACTTGCAACACAGTTGTTTGCTACAAACAACAATATGCTTACTCTTTGTTGTATCTACCTCTGGGAGACGTGCTGGAAGAAATGGTGAGCAGAGCTCTGATGCTTGGAGACTGCTCAAGCTGCTGTACAGGGGGGAAATGAAACCTAAACAAATCTCCTAGCCTGTGTCTCCATCCAGGGATAACCAAATCTTACTTGCAAAATACCTTGGTGGCCATTAACCATTAAAATTAGCATGAAGCTAGGCTCAGGTGCTTGGTGTTTCCCAGCAAGCACACAGTTGAACTAGGAGGACATCCCAACACCAACTGAGAGACACATATGTGCTTGGGTTACTGAGCCAGACCTTCCTGCAGGGCAGACCTGGCCATGGAAGGTGAGGAGCTGCCTCCTGACATGGCTCTGATGTTCTCTCTCCTTGGCTCCCATTCCTTGCCAGATCCACTTGGGATATTTGTCCTCACTCAAAAGCTGCTAGAGGGTCCCTTTGCTTTCTCCCTAGAGAATCACAGCAATCAAATTAATGTGGTTAAGCAGGGAATGGGCGGTGAGGATAAATTAGATGAGTTCCTCTCCTCCAACCAATCTCTTTGAAAAAAAAATAAATATTGATTAGCCTTAAAGCATTTGCACTTGGAAAGATGAATTCATGGGCCCCCTGCTATGACACTCGAGCCCTTCAGGAAAAGCTGATGATGGATGGACATCCCAGAGCAGCAGCTTTTCTTGCCCCTAGGACACAAATCATTGTGCTGTTGCATCCAGCCTGTGCTTCCCCAGGACACCAAGCCCTGCCCATCTACAGGAGCACTAGAAGAGGTGTCTTCCCTCCATAATGCACCTGGAATTTTATTCATCATCAGTGCAGAGGGTTTAAAAGCCAGACTGGCATTTAAATCCACTCATCCTGTATTGGCTAAACCACTGCAAGCAGTACAGGCTGCTAGGGATCCTTCAGTTTGTGAGCATCCGTCTCCATTCCTGCCTTCCTCCTGCATGAAATCCCAGTACCAGAAACACTAAACCTCTGCAACTTCAGGAGGAGGTAAAAAAAACCCAAGCACCTACAGCTACCAAACCATTTCTTGCCAGGCTGAGGTTGGTGGTGGACGCCCAGGACCGACCGGCCAGGGTGAGTCAGGCCGGGCAGAGCTCAGCCCAGCCCGGTACAGATCGACCCTGGTCCAGTGCTGCCATCTGCTGTTACAGACACACGCTGTCTCCCTCCTAAAGACGATTATTTTTGGCGAGAACAAAACCTAATCCACAAAACACACGGTCGTGGTGCCGCTGTTGGAAGCCTCTGCCCGGTGCTCGGCTGCAAATCTCAGCCGACTGGGAAAACCTGCAACGAACTGGGAGAGAAACTATTTCATTTCCATGCAAATGCTCATCAAAGTGTCCGAGCTCCTCAGCACTGGGAGTAAAGCTCTGTCTGTACAGGTATTACAGGCACAGAAATGAAGGAAAAGGATTAGAGCTGGTGAGGTGAACACTCTGCACCCCACAGAGACATTTATCTGGTGTCAGCTCCAGCCTTCATTCCAGGAAAGGTTTCCTTCAACTTTCATTATCTAGGTAGAAAAACCTTTATTTGCCTGGTTGTGATAATCCAAACTGCACCCATCTCAAAATGAAGTGTGTGATGGGTCATCAGGTAGGTCCACACCAAAACACTGGCATTTCTGCTCCTTAGCCAGCAGGGACACCAACTGAACTTGCTCTAAAACAGCATCTTTAAGCAGATGTTTCCCTAAAAATTGCCTCTAACACCCCCCTCTCTATGGGGGTCAAACTCCTGTTGCACAGTTTGCAGCCCCAGGCTTACAGGTCCAGACCTGGTGTGGGGAATGCTCAGTGGGATGCTGGTTGTGGAGAGCTCCCTTTGGAGGCTCAGGGATGTTGTCAGCCCAGGCAGGGAATCACACCAGCTACAGACCATGGCCAGGAGGCAGCCACTCAGGCCGTTGAGACCTCTCCATTGCACAGCTCCAGGCATTCCTGGAGACTCCTGTGTCTGACATGAGCTTACCATGAAATATTCAGCAGCTCAACGTGAGCAAAGCTTTGCTCTGATCTTACTCTTTCCAGATAGGTTTCATAATCACAGGTACAAGAGTCCAGGCAGCTTAACCCAACATTTACCCTCCCCTTCCCTGGGAACTCAACTGTCCAGGGCCAGGCAGCTTTGCACTGCATCCCTGTGCTCTCCAGCACTTGTCCTTTCAAGCCTCCTGTTTTGCATGAAGGGGATGGGGAGAAGATGAAAATAAAGAAGGTGTTTTCAAGGGAAAGCTGAATCCTGCCATTGCCTTCCAAGGAGGGGGTGAGAGGAGCTGAAGGAGGAGAGAAAAAACAGCTGAAACCCTCACCCCAGAAAACTCTTTGTCTTTCCCCTACACATCTCCATTTCTCTCTCATCACACCATGCAAGTACTTCTACTGACTTGAGTACCTCCCTTTACTTATTCACTGCCAGAGGATTAGGAGTTTGCTCATCTGGAAAAGACACAGGCCAGCTTGTCTCTGCTTTTATCACCTTGATTTCTAATGCTCAGCATGCCAGGAGTCAATAACATTGGCCCATTACAAAACCTAAAGGTTTCCAGCACTCTCCAGATGGCAAATTTAGGAGGTGATACCTTCCTGAAACACCTTTCTGCATCACTATCCACCTTCTCTAGTTCTTAACCTGAAGAATGATGACCACTGCTTTTGTTTTGTTTCCTATTTGATGTCGGAACTGTTGATGCAGCCCCAAGGTTGTCTCTCTCCCACAGAATTCAGGCTCTACCTGTTAGAGCCTGGGAGCCTCTATTCAGCCTGAAGTGGAAACCACGAGCCTGCTCCATGCTCTACACCACTAGGTTGCAGCAAAACCCCAGTTTCTGCTGCCAGCAGACTCGCTGAACAGGAGAAAGGAGAACATCTTGTAAGCACTCGAGCAAAAATCGAGGTGAGAAATCCCGCAGCGAGCGAGCTGCAGCAAAGAAACCCACTGCCTTTGGGGTGCACCCAGCCCACAGGAACGTCTCTCCCTCTTGGCTGGGCCAAAAGCACCATCCTGGAGGTGCACAGCCCCTCCTCTTGGCTGGCTTGTCCGTGGCTTTGCATTGCCATGGAGGTCAAGGTTACGAGCCAGGCTCGGAGAAAATGGACCGTTGTTTTCTCCTGAGTTTGCACAAAGATTTGGCAAACCTGAAACCCGGCTGGGAATTCTGGAAGGAAAAAGGTGACCTAGAAGCAAGCAGTGAGCTGATGGAATGTGTTCCTAGAGGAACACAAAGGAGACCTCCCTGGTGATGAGTTTGGCCATGTATTAGTCAAGAGCTGCTGCATTTCCACTGGAGCCCCAGAAGGACCCAGAACTTCCATAGCTATCGCTGGCTTAGCAGATTTCTCACAACTTAAGCAAATGATTTTACAGGGTTGTCTGGGAGAAAGACATTTAGATGTGCAAAGCATCCATTAATCATGAATAATTAATAATTAGTATTTAAAATATCAGGGCAGGAAAATTCCCAGTGTGGATATTTTTGATTTGTAAATGCCAGGCTTTTAATTTAGAGAGGGGGGAACATAATCATCAGTCAACTGGTTTTAACAACCAGCATTCTGGGGTTTGGCTGCTGGATGCTCCAGACAGAAAAGAACAGGGGCTTTGCCAGAGCAGGGAGAAGTTTCCAGTCTGAAGGATGTGCCCCAACAGAAACATCCAGTCCTGGGGCTGGGAGCTGGACAGGATTTCTCAGCACTTGGGCCATCCCTCAGATAACTGCTGCCTTGTCCCTAAAGCCTTCCCTGGGGTTCTGTGCCAGGAGGGGGGATGTCCAGCTGGTTGCACTGTGTCTGGCACATGTCAGCCCTAAAGCAAGGGATCAGTGGGAAATTCTGGGATTGTCTAAATCACAGATGAATTAAAGGGTCCAGAGAAGACAGCAGAAGCGAGGGACATCAGGGATGTCCCTGGAAAGCCCAGGTTAAAAGTTGCACTAACAGTTAATTCCAGAAAAAAAGGAGGAGGGGGGATGCATGGGAATTGTGCTGGGTCATACAAAGTATTTGGCTTCCTTCTTTAAATGTCTGTGTCTGAATAAAACCAAAGCACATGGGACTTGATCAACACTCAGCAATTGTCTTGCTTGACTTGAAGCCACCACTCTTTTTCATGGAAAAGAAAAAACAGCCAGACTTCTCCCAGTTCTCCTTAGCCAGGCAGTGAGCTGAAAAAGATCACCCTTGAAGAAAGCCACTGCTAACCAGGAGGAAGAGAGACCTTCCAGGGTGACCCCTTAAAAACCTGAACAGCAGCAGGACACTGAAACCACAGCAGCACAAAGCTGCCATGTGCCAGCACCACCTTGGGTGGTGTGAGAAGAGCCTGGAGAAGACACAGCAGGTCTTACACCCTCATGAGCTGGTGCAGTCCACTCCTGACACCCCCTCCCAGATGCCTCACCACAACACTTCAAACCCTGATCAATTAGTTGACACCTTCCCTCAATCAGCCCCACATTAGCCCTATTCAATAGTGCCAAGGACCAAAGTTTTCTCCACCACATCAGCCTCCCTCCATCACCTCCCAGCTCTTCCTTATGCCCTGGCAGACAGTTTAAGTGGCCTCATCATCAGGCAGGAGCCTAATAAAGCCAACCCCGAGGGTGCCTGACTTGCTCACCATTGTGTGGCTGAAGGCAGCAGAGTGACACCAGCAGCAGGCTGAAGGGTTCTCACCACAGCCTGTATCTAGGTTATTGGTTAATCAATAGGTTTGATCCTTTTCACACTCTCAGAGAAACCTGCCTAAGCAGAGCAATTACTATTAGGTGGGTTTCTGGTACCTATATTCCTATTTAAATTACCCATGATTGAGAAGCAGCTGCAGGCTGGGGCTTTTCAGCCTGAAAGAGCTTGTAAAAGAAAGGTCACGGAAGCATAGTGCTTGTTTTGCAGGTGAGCAGCAGCATCCTACCCTGAAAGGTAATAGAGGTCTTTTGTACAAAGAATTCCCCCCTGAAATCCTAGAAGTCATATAAGTAGACTGCATTAGCTATACATCATAAATATTGATGCTGTTGCTAAGGGGAAGGACGGCTGGGTTCAATGTTAATGGACTGATGTTGGTATGCTGAAAATACTCCAGGGAGCAAAAGGGACAAAATACCACTGTCAGAGAGAGAGATGGGAGGGGCTCCCATGGCTTTCAGGCAGGGTTCATGCAGCTGATGCTGGGAGTGTTGTTGGATCCGTGTGTGGATGGATCTGTGCACAGATTCTCCTCCTACTCCTCTCTCAGTGACCTGGTGACATCAGCATCTGGTTTTGCATCTGATCTTGGGAAGGGCACAGACCACAGGCACGGACCATGTGGCTTCACACCTGCACAGCACCAGCATCTGGCTTTGGGTGTAGCCTCTGGGTGGTATCCCCTGCAAGGCTGTGTGTGCATCAGGCAAAAGCTGCCTTCTGCAGGGGTGTTGCTGAGGGTATGTGATGAGCGTGTGCAGTTGCTTAAGGAGGATACAGCTCTTGCATTTTCCTCACTGGGCTCACTGGCACAGGCAGGGCTAGAGCATCTAGCAGGGTGTCAGCAAGTGCAGCAGGGAGTAAGACACTTCCCAGAGACCAGGGGCTGGGCTGTGTGTGGAAAAGCACGAGAAGATGGCCAGAGCTAAGCACCAGCCAGCCACAGGTGGACTGATGAAGGAGGATGGTTTTGGTAAGGGCACTGAGAGATTTGTCATCCAGACTTTGTCCTTGTTACACAGAGATGCAGGGATGGAGATGTCCTGTCCTGTGCAGCCCAGCTGCTCCCCATCCCCTGATTTTAAAAGGAAGCTTTTCAGGAGAGAGGCTAGACAGCAGATGACCGACCACTGGAGCAACCCAAGCTGCTCATGGCTCCAGCAGTGACTGAGCTGATCCTGCTGCAGAGGCCCTTTCACAACCTGCTGTATTGGAACCCTCTGCTTAGGATAGCACGAACGTCTGAGGATAGAGTCCCCAGGAAAGCTGCTAGCCCCAAAATCTTATATCTCACCAACTGCTTGCACTTTACTGACAGGACACCAAACGTGGCTCCTGAACCCTTTAATTTAGGCTACAGGAGAGGTTGTTTGGAAAAATGCCATTTTTTTGCCCTTGTAATTCCCCTCCCTCCTTTCCCTCTCCGTGTTTTTCCGCTCCCTGCCTTTTACAATCCCTGATGGCTTCCAAATTTCAAGCTCACAAGGTGTTACACAGGCCAAGCTTCCACAGCTGCTTATTATTCACAACAGAACAAGACCTAGACAGCAAATTGCTTTGTTGATCCTGTGAAGGGAATCGATCCTTGCAAGCTTAGTGCATCTGACATGTTTATCGTTGGAAAGGATGCTCTCGCCTGGTCCCAGCCTGTTCAGCTCTGGTGTTCCCAGGCTCCCTGAGCTGGGGTGAGGAGCTAGCATTAAGGCTGGGGTTAACTGGTGGCCTTCTGAGGCCAGAAGGCACCATTTGGGCTCTTTGATCAACTGTGCAGACACTGAGCACCATGGGTGTGAATGGATTTAAAGAGCAGGGTCCAACTGAGAATGAAGGGAGGGTCTCAGGGTGATCCTGAGGATTTAGGGGGTTTCTTGCCTCCAGAAGTTAGTAGGATTACTGGAAAGGATTTAGGTGTTAATGCTTCTCATTGTGCCTTAGTCATGAAATCTTGGGATTTATGGTGCTAAAGAGTTGCCCCCCCTGGATTAAGTGTCCCTGGTTGCACCCTCTCAAGGGCAAGTCTTCTGCTCACCCCCTCACCCATCCTGGGGCTGCATGAGACTGAACAAGATGAACCCCCTTTGGTTCAGAGAAACCAAACCAGCCATAGAAGGGGTGGGCTGGATTTTATTCCTATTTCCCATGGCTGCTTAGAGTTCAAAGCTCACTCTGAGCTAAAGAAAATGCAATGAGAAGCAAACACAACCCAAGCCTGGGCTGGAGAGAGAAAGTGATTACTTGTTAATGGACCAGCCTGAGATGAGGTTGTCCCAGCCTTGCAATTCAAACAGTAAAACCCACCCACTGGGAGCCTCTGCCACAAGCTTGTAAGAAAACTGAGTTCTTCAGAGAGAATAACAGATCATAAAGCTGCAGGACACACACACAGATCATTAACGAGATGACAACGGCTGAGTCTGCACAGACAACGGGCACCACGGGGTCCCTGGGTGGCACGGGAGCTGCTGGGGCAGGTCAGGGCTCCCCAGCACGGGTGTCCCCTGAGGTGACACGCCCCAGCCACGGAGGCAGGGACAGGGGGTATGAAAGCATCACAAGCAACCAGCAGAAGAGGCAAAGGGAATATGGCAGGAGCAGCTATTCGGTAGCCACACGGACACCTCAGCGGCTGCAAAGCTGAGGGGGGTGCAGGCAGGGCCAGTATTTAGCCAGCTTTGGGTGGAGTCAGTAAATCCAATCCTTTCCCAGCTTACACGTGTCTCAAAGGCAAACTGCAGACTCCTAATGGTGCCTGATTAGACTTTTGCTGATACAGACCCGGCGCTTTGCCACTCCAGCATCTTTCCCCCCGACAGTTCATTGATTATCAAGCTGGAAGGGACAACAGTCATAAATTAATTTGATCTTGTTTATAGTATTCGTCTGTCAGACTTCCCTGAATCGATTCCCATTTAAACCAGAATATTTCTCACAGGAAAAATAAAGAAATAAATAAAAAATTCTATGCATGGCAAAAAAAAAACCCCAACCAACCAACCTCTCCTAAAGCTTCAGCCAGCATCACTGTGGGAACACCCAGCATTCCCACTTGCTGGCACAGGAAGGGATGAGATGGGGCAGGCAGGGATTTGACCCATCCACCTGTGGGATGGCAGCAGAGCCAAAAAGAAATGAGTGGACAGGGAGTGATGGCCTGGAGTCACAGTGGACTGGGATTTGGGGTTATTGGTTTGATTCAGTGTTACTGGAGGCTCTGGTTGCTCTGACACAAATAAATTGCTATTTTCACTCCCACGCTCCCCACCTAGGATAGAGCAAAAATAACTGGATTTTTGGTGCTAATTTTGGTCTATATAAGATCTCCAGGGCTGTCTCCTCAGGTTGGCTCCTGCAGAGCTCAGCTCCTCAGGATGGTCTCTACTTTCCCCATACAAATCACAGTCCCAAAGCCCCCCATGGGGACCCCGATTGTGACCCCAGGACTCCACCCCCACAGTGATGCCTTCCCAAAGGAGTTCAGCCAATTAACAGTGCACCCATCATGCTGCTGTAATTGTGCACTGTATTGCTCTAAACACTGAAAAAATAAAATAAAAAAGGTTGCTGGGACTAGAGACTTGAAAAATCCATTAAAGGATTTTTTTATTTTACCCAATACCTTGGGGGTTTGAAAGCTCATCTGCCTGTTACTGCTCCAAATGGAAAACCAGAATAAATGCATATTTGAAGTAATAAAAACCCTTTCGTACTAAATCTGAGTACAAATTAACAATTACTAGTGCTGTCTAATGCCTTTCTGCTTCAACATTTTCATTTAACAGACGTTCTTTTATCTTCCATGCTCCAGTCAGATTTTTTCCTCCAAGATACTTATTGTTAGGTTTGGGAGGGGAACGTTTTGTTGTGTTTGGGGTTTGGGGCTTCCCCCCCCGCCCCTTCTTTCCAATTTAGCAGCAGGAAGAAAGGATTTTATTTGTTGCTCAGGAAGAGAAAAAAAAAAAGCATCAGTGGAGGAAGGAGCCTCCACTCTGGCTGCTGGCACAGAGTCCTCTCCTTGCTTTGGTGCCAGAGTGGGATGGGCTGGGAGCTGGGAGGTGATGCTGCACCCTCACCACATGGCTCTGCTCACAGGGGCTGGGACCAGCATCCTCTTGAGCATTTGGGAGGAGGTGATGCTGGTGGGCACCATGGCCCCTTCACCCCACAGCTAGCAGGGCTTGGGGGGAGTCTCTGGCTGTTTGCAGAGAGAGCAGGTGAGATGCTCTGTGGGTGGCACTGAACTGGATTGTCACCTTGCTACATGCACAGCGATGGCCAACAGCCTCCTCTTGCCAGCCGGTGGCAAAGGGAGCTTGGAAATAACCCAGTCAGAGGAGATCTGGGCTGGCTCTGCTCCTGAATGAGGAGGGGTGGGTCTCCCAGCAGCAGGAAAATCCCGGTGCCAATTATCCACCTATCAGCAGCACCAGAGACACGGGGAGGGAAAAGAAGGTGCTGAGAAAAAAAACCTCCTGCTTTTCTCTCCAGGGCTGGGGAGCTCAAAGCAGTGAGCGAAGGAACGAGCAGCTGAGTCAGCTGAGGGCATGAAAACAGAAGGTTACCCCCAAGCCCTGCTCGAGTGCCTCTTCACACACCATTAGGTTTATGGGGAAGCACAGGACGCAGCTGGGCTCCCAGTAACTGCCGACAATTAGAGCTCTGCAAACAAGCGGCGCTGACGGGGGCTCGGCACAGAGGAGTGGACACAACAGCCCCTGGGAAATCTCTCCAACTAGGGAAGGGGATCCCACTGATTCCCAGCTGCCCATCACACAGGTCATGGGGAGTTTTGGGTTGGAACTGCTGGGTGCTGGGAGAGCCCTGATCCAAACTCCAGCCCACGTAGGGAGCTGGCTGCCGGCAGCTCTGATGTCTCTGAGCATGAGCCTTGTGTGAGAGGAGAGAGGAATAGGGACCCTGAAGAAACCCTCAGCTCTACACATTTTCCCTCGTCTCAAACTTTTGGAGAAGGGCATGAAACGGATCTTTAAAAAAAGAAACCTATTTGCATATTTTGCATATCTTAGCAGGAGCCGCCGCGTGTGGTTTTGCTCTCCCTCGAGAGCCCTGTTGAGCTTTGCTTTGATCTGCTTCTTCACATCATCACTAAAGCAGCAGCATCAAGAGAGCACCACCAGAGATGTCTCCCTGGGAGGAACAGGGAGCACTAGGAGCCCTACCTTTGAATCACACAGAATGATTTGGCTGGAAGAGACCTTTAAGATCATCAAGTCCAACCATTAACCCTACACTGCCAAGATCCCTAAACCATGTCCCCCAGCACCACATCCACATGGTTTTTAAACACTTCCAGGGATGGGGACTCAACCACCTGGCTGGGCAGCCCATTCCAATGCCTAACCACCCTCTCTGGAGAGAAATTTGCTTGAGACCACCCTGGGATCCCTCACACAGCGGGTCCTGCCACAACAGCCAGAGCAAAGTTCAGCTCAGCAGGCAAGGAAGGACATTTTGGGGCATTTCTTTGGCAACAGAATTGTCCAAATGGTTGAAAACACTGAGCCTCTTCTGGTCTCCTGAGAAACAATGAGACCCAGTGTCCAGGATACTGGCCAATTATCTCAGGAGACCCAGGGACCTCTCCTAGCCCTGCTGCTGGTTCATAAAGTGACCTCAGGGTAGCCCTTTCCAGCCTGTGGTTGCCCCAGGTGTGAGATGGGGACAGGGGGATGCTCCCCTCCTGCTGTAAAGCACTTGGAGCTCTCTGCCAGAAGCAGAAGGGCTCCAGCAGCCCCTGGCCTGGGGGTTGTTTGGGCTGTTTTTAAAACTAAGCTCCTATTAGTCGCCTCTATCCCTCGCCAGGGAGCACTCTGTGCTCTTAGCAAGGCCGTATCAGGCTTTGAAATTCAATTCATTGCAATCAGCAGCAGCAGCAGCACCGAGGGCAAGCAGAGAAAGCCAAGAATGTCGTCTCAGTTAATAAGATAACAATTTAACATGTGGCTGGGTTTCTGTCCCTCTCCCCCTGCCTCCTCTCAAACAGACCAGCAGACATTTGGAGTCGCTTCTAAGTAATTTAGTAGAAAGGCTGCTATGATTTCAATCCCCCATCCACCCTGTTACCATCCAGCAATGCTTCTTGTCACCAGCCAACAGCATTTAAAATATTTACAGCCCTGTCTTTCCCCTGGGGAAGGATCGGAATAAATCATCGCGGCCGACAATAAATCAAAAATTAATCTCCCGAAAGCACGAGCTCTGTCCGATCCCTCAAATAACAAGCAGCAGAATTTATCAAGTAAATTGGTACCGGTGTCTGCGTGGCATTGCTGGGGGGTGTAATGGATGGGGTGGAAGGGCAGGCAGCTCTGCCAGCCTGTGAAGCTCAGACACACAGGGGAAAAAAGGTGGGGTAGGGCACTGGGGTCATTAGATGCCACCTGCACTTGTCACCTAGAAGTGAGAGCTCCTGCGTGTCCCCCAGCCCAGCTCAACCTCTCTGCACCAGCAGCACCCATTTTTTCACTGCTGGAGGTGGGAGGGATGCTTCTTGGATGGAGCCACAGGAAACAAACATCCAGAGTTTTCTTTTCAGCATCTCTGTGCAGCCTTTAGAGCTCACAGAGACCAAGATTGAGCATGGAAAGGGGCATGGGGAGAAAAGTTATAGGGCCCTTTACATGGTAATGATTCTTTTTTTGTTCTTTACAACATATAAAACCTAAACAGACTCATCCTATTGGCATAGCTCAATAACAACTAATTTTTACTGTCAGTGTTTTATAGGGTATTGATCTTTTCAATCTCCATTGCACTTTATACAGACATGGACACTACAAAGTTTTCTCCTGGGGGCACCTCCCAACTCCAAAGCCAAGCAGGTGCCACAGGAAGGGTTCAGCAGAGCCCACAGCACCCAGACCACAAGATTCTAGAGGCTCCTGAAAAGTCAGAGAATAAACCACCATAAGCAGGAGCAGCAGGGGAACCCTCATGGCAAGAGAAAGGGTGAACGAGGAGTTTTCTCCTAGCAGCAGCAGATGGGAGGCACAGGGGCTCACCAAGTCTCTGCAGGGGTGATGTGCCCCACCGAGGGGTCTCAGGGGGGAGATGGCAGCCTGGGAGAGGCCGAGGTGCTGGGTTTGCCAGTGAGGAGGAGCAGGGCTCACAGACAGACCTGCCTGGGGTGATGGAAGGGACTCGCTCTGCACTTAGCGCAGCTCCAAACGCTCCTCGGCTGCTTTGATGTCGATCACGTGCAAAAGCAGCGTGAGGAGGGGAGCAAAAAGCTTTGATGAAATTCTCTCTTACGATCTCTAGAGTGGTTTGTTTTGTTTTGCTTTATTGCCCTGGGACAGAGCCCGGGCAGAAGTGATGCTGCCCGGCCGTGCAGCCATGGGAGCATCCCCAGAGCTCTGCCGCTGCCGGGAGCGAGGTACCCGCTGCCCAGCCAGCCCCGTAACCATCAACGGCAGCACCAACCATCCCTGCTCTGAAAAAGCGGATTTATCTCGCTACCAAAATAGCTCTTTTCCCCCCCAGTTCACAGCCACCGTATCTACTTTTCCCGCAGCTGACGAAAATTTTCCTTTTGATCTCCCCCATCCCCGCAACAAATTAAGACTAAACTCGTCTGCACTAATTGCTCCCAACAGATTGACTGTGGGCACCGCCTCTCTCTGCTACAGCTCGGGATCTGGGGTGTTTAGTCAATCTTAGAAAAAGAGAGACGGATGGAGAGATTAGTGGAATTTAGAGAGGTGACCCCCGTTGCGCCCAGGGCAGTGCAAATATTTAACCAGAGGTGGGCGCTGGGCTGTGCTCTGGAGTCCCCCGGAGCACAGCGAGGGGACAGCTCTGACACTTTTTTTTCCTCTCTCTCAAACTTGCTTTTCATCAGAGCTTTTCCTCACGCTTGGAGTCGCTGAACTGCGGAGGGAGCGCGCAGATTTTTGTGTGATGTTAACTAACAGGCGTATGCAAACATTAGTTTTTAAAGGAACATGATTTATAAGGTGTCAGAGCTGCGAGGCTGGCTAACCTAGGCAGCAAATTAACTTGGGAAGTGCCAGGGTGCATTAGTTTGACTGACAAGCAAACAGCCTGAACCGGGTCAGCAAATTTGTTAGGTGCTTTAGTGCTTCCCTTAATGGAATCAGAGGGATCTCTAACAAGAAATTAATCTCTGTCAATAGCACACATAATAGGGTTTCCCTGAGTTTCCCAGGACGAGTGCCCTTCCCCTCCAGCACAGGACTGTTTGCATCAATGTGCACATGGATGGCAACAGAGTCCCCAGTCCCCTCCAGAGATCAGCCAGTACCTCAGGGGGACTGAGGACTGGTTGGGCTGCTCCTAGGAGAACATCCTTCTGCTGCATAGATCCCTGGGGCTGAACCAGGGGAGGAATCAGGAGACTGGGATCTGATGGAGGAGACCTCTCCTGAAGTCTGAGCCCTTCACTCAACATCACACTGCTTGTAATTTGTCTACAAACATTGCACTCTAAGTTTTCACTTCATTCCATTTCCTCTTAACTTTGCCAGAATAAATCAGACCCATTATTACTCTACCTCTGCCCAGCAATAAGCACTCAGCTCATCTCTGTGCCAGGAGCCCTGCACTCACCTGACAGGGAGGTGGACACTGCAGGGCATCCTTCCCATCCAACCCTGTGCCTCAGTAACAACGACCAGGCTGCAGGCAGTGGGATATAAGCTCAAAAGCAGAGGCTGCACAGTCAGGGTGATGTCAACAGGCTCCTTCCTGGGGCAATCTCCCAGCAATGCCATCCCCAAAACACACTGGTTTAATTAGCAGAAAGCCTTGGGCACGTCCCTGCTGCCCTACAAACTACTACAGAAGGAGGGAGGCTTCACAACTCCTCTATTCTCCCTCAGTGCTAAACATCAAGACAGCAAAGGTTTTATTTATGAAGTTATTCTGAGGTTTTAACAGGATTTTAGAAAAAAACCCTGCCAACTGTACACACACGTGGGTGTGTGTTGAGTGTTTTTCTTGTTGTGAGTTACACAGACGGGAGATTACTCCACTCAAAAGAGTTTCCTTCCACCTCTTCACACCCATTTCTCCATCTACTCATCTCTACCCAGCTGTCAATCATATTTCAGGGGCACATCCATCTACCAGGTAATTATCTACCTGTGATATTTTATGGCTTGGCTACCCATCTGTATTTGTTAATCTTTCTCCACACAAACACCCATCTGCTTAGTCTAATTGCTGTTTCAACTCTCCCCTACTCCCCTTCAGCTACTGGTTTGCTTCTGCTTATTTTTTTTACAGGAGGATGTTCTGGGAGTAGTGGGGAGCAGGATTAAATTTAAATTCAATACTAAAATTCAATACTAAAGCACTAAAAAGTCAATGGTATTAGCACAAGAAGCAACACAACAATCCTGGGGCTCCAGCAGCCCCGCCCCTGCCTTCACCAGACTTTCTCCTCAAAACAGCAACAAGTTATTTAGAATATTATGAAGAGGCTCTTTATTTACCACTATTGCTACCAAGAACTTATAGGGGAAAAAAAATTACAACAAAAATTGCTAGACTGCATTTTCCTGCCAAAATAAAGGCTGCTTTTGGCTCAGACTTAGGTGATCTTGTATCATGTAGACTGGCTTGCTCCTCCCCCAGGGGAAAAGGGAAACTGAGCACATTGGGGTGTTGCTTACATTTACTGGGATGGTCTTTTGTCACTGGAGGAGAGGACAAGCTGGAGGAGGGCTGCAGAGACACTGGCTGTCACTGGAGATGGAGAGAGGGGAGGACAGAACACTCTCCCTCGGAGCATCTAAGCTTGTCAAGGCATGAGGAGCTAAATTTGGTGCCTACCTGACATGCTGAAAGGTACCCAAGGCAGCCACACAATTACTCTTCCAAATCCAGTGATGTTTATCCTGCAGCAATTTTCCATAATTACACTGACAGAACCTGACAGCCCCACATCAGCTGCTGCAGGAGCAGTCCCTGGCAGCTGGTCTTCTCCCTGCCCTGCTCCTTTCCACCACCTTGGGGCTACTCTCCAGCTTTCCAGCTATTTCAATGACTCCTGACAACAGATCCTAGCTCAGGAGTGTTGAATTTGGACCCATCTTGGCTTCCCCACAAGTGGCACCTCCAGCCACTCAGGGATGGCTGTGAGCACCAAACAGCAGCATCTGCAGTTGGCAGCAGTGTTTGTTTTGCAGCAGCCACACAAGCTGGCAGGTGATCAGATCAGGTTTATCCTGTCTCACAGCTCTGGGGCTGAGCTGTGCAAGTCACTGCCAGCCCACTGATTTCAAAGAAAACCAGGAGATTATCCCACCTGGGGTCCTTCTCCCAGCTGCACAAGGATATTCTTGTCCTCAAGGCACATTTCTCCTCACCAGTGACTCAGGGCTCACAAACATCACCCTCAGTGCTCACATTTTGTACATCTGGTGACATAAGATCTTCCCCTGGAAAGGAGCTCACAGCCTGAGCTGGAAGGGCAAGTTGGATGTAGTACAGCTCCTCTGAGCACCAAAAGGATGGAGAGCTGGGAAGGCACCTCCCTTTCTGCAGCCATTCCTTCCACACACTTCCCTCTGCAAGCACAGAGATCTGGCCACATCACTTCCACTGGAACTCTGCTTTCTCCACCAGCTCCAGATGGATTCCATTTTAAATTGCCTTGCTTCTTTTGAAGCCTCACTGGGGGCTTTCCCATAAGGCTCATCTAAAATTTTCCATCTTGACTTTCAACTCAGTGAAAATTTTGGTGGAATTTGCCCTCCTTGGGAAAAAGAAAAGGCCTGATTTTCATTAGAAAAACCAAACTAAACAATAAGAGCTCAAATTTCCAGATGAGATGTTTAATTTTTCAGGTGTCAATCACCTTCTGGCTTTTCATTTCTTCAGGCTGCTGCTGAAAGCAGCATGCAGAGTGCAAACCCCAAGCCCCCAAACCTTGCTGTCACCCTGGGGAATCTTGCCCTTGCAGCCTGCCCAGGTCTTTCTCTGAGCTTCACTTTTCTCTGTTGTCCATGCAATGCTGCAGAAACCCTCTCCTGCAGCCCCCTGTACCAGTAACTGCACACCTCCTCCCCAACCTTCCCCTCCTGCTCTCCAAATCTCTGCTGAAAACACTGCACATGGCTTTTCTTCTCACATCCATTATGGATGAGCATGGCCACATTAGACCTCTGCAGAGCATCCTGCTGTAAAGGGCAGGCACCGTGCATGCAGCACAGCTCCAGGGCTCGCTTTTTGGGAGGCAAGGAAGTCCTAACAATTTCCAGCAGTGGTACTGCCAAGTCATCTGTTCTCCTGGTTCTTAATTGGAAAGTTGGGCTCCCCCCCCATCCTCAGGGGAAGCCATCTGGAGAAGCCTGCTGAGAGACAAAGAAGAAATGCAGGGGACAGATGTGATCTTGTCTTGAACACACTCCCAGAGAGGCTGCTCCGTGGTTATTTTTGATCAGGACAGTGGGTCGCTAGACAGCAGGTTGGGGAATGTAAATAACCTCCTTCAGAAGAGTTGTTAAAATTAACTCATGTTGCTGAATTTCATTCTCTTTGCTCTCTGCCCATCAGCCCAGGATGAGGTTTATTCATGGGATTGACAGGCCAGATTCCCAGCACCCTGCTCTGTCTCCAGTGCACCAGTGCCAAACTTTACACCAGTTAAAAAGCACCCTGAGGAGCGTGGTGCCAGTTCTGATATAGGGCTGCCCAAATGGTTTGTGCTTGGAGGTGATTTAGGAGGACAATTCCAGGCTTTTGTCCAGCAGTTAAAGTGCAGAGCAGCAGGAATTTCAGTGTCCAGCTCCCTGTTGTCCATGTATCTTTACCTGCCTTCAACAGGAGCCACATGGGCAACAGAGCTTGAGCCCTGGGTCCAGGGTGCCCCCAGAAAGCCCAGCCCTTTCCCTCACCATCCCAAGATGCTCAGCAGGGAAAGCTGCAGTGCTCAGGAGATGGAGAACCAGCTGAGTCTGATGTATCTGGATGGACCCACCAAAGCCACCATCCCAAATAAGCCCTACACACACTCTCAAATTTATGGAGCATTAATGTGCCTGGATCCTGTCAGGAGCATTTGGGATGATCAGGCCCCAGGCTTTTCAGGCACTAGGTTTCTGAGAATGTGACATAATGGAAGAAAATAATACAGCAAAGCCCAGGGGATGTGGTAATGGAAGTTTTATCACCCTGACCACCTCTTTTCCTGACCCCAGCAGCTAGGCAGATAATTAGGTTTCCACAGTTAGAGAAATAATTATGATTAGGATTGCCCAGGACTCCGAGGACAGCTTGCCCTGAGTACAGAGCAACGTTCCCCTTCGGTGGCTGTGTTCAGTGACAGCTTTCAGTGAGCAGATTCACACCCAGGCAGCTGATAAAGGAATCAGCCCTTTGAATTGGCCACTGCTGCCTGATTTACACAGTGGCAGCTTTTCTGTTTGCTTCAAGGACTTGGAGTCTGTTTGCACAGGTTTCTTTACTGCAAAAGAACCCAAAACATCCCTTGCATGGTGAGCAAATGGCAGGAGAAAATCTAAAAGGAGTTTGTATCTAAAAGGAGTTTGTGGTCCTTTGGTAGCATCAGGAAGGAGCTGAATCCAGAGCAAAACAGAGGGACATTTCAGAGGCTGGGGGTGAAGCAGCAGCACCCAGAGGCACATCTCAGCTGGAGAAGAGAGCTGTGCCCTGCCCACGCCAACAGAGAGCTGCTGATTTACACCAGGGAGGGACCAACCCAGCTCCTGCTGCTCATAAATCACCAGCAGCCACAGCCAGTGGCTCTGTGCATGGCATTAATCCACCCTGCCCTAGCCAGGTGCTGGGACTTGCAGAGCTCACAGGGTCTGGAGACCAGCCTGGTGGTGGTTATTATTCATGCAGGAGAGGATACTTTATTCCCAAGTCAATGCAAAGACGCTGAGCAAGTTGTACTGAACGTACATACATAACTAACTGCCTCATTATTTATAATAACCCAGTTTATTCCATACTCAGCCCCATATACAAAATTATTTTTGAGGCAGTTGTTGGATGGGGATTAAGAGCAAGTTCTTGCACTGAATCAGGCTGCAAGGACTGTTGGGAAACCCTCTGATCCTGACACATCTGACCCAGGAATTCTGATCAGTCTGTGGAAGTGCCTGCACTGAATCTTTTGCTTCTTTTCTGGTTTTTAAGGCAGCAGCCACCAAACCACCCACCCCAGCTCTCAGGACACATATACAGGTGCCTGCATGCATACATCCAAACCCATGCCTGGCCAGCACTCAGACATGAGCTTTGAGCTTGTATAGCATTTATAAGCTACAAGTATGGCATTTATTAAGTACTCATTTCTATCACCCACAGGGGACCCACAACTCACTGCCAACCTGGACAGGGACTGCAGGGTCCCCACAGGCAACACTGCCACACACCCAGCACTGACAGAAGCTCTCATGTACATCTCCCACCTTTTCAGGGAGAGCTTCTTGTGCCCAAGATTTAACTGACAGCATAATGTCTAATATTTAGCACTCCTAGCATGGCACATTCATTTGCTGTATGCACAAACATGAACTAATTAGCAGGCTTAATTAGCGTGAGGCTGTGAAGTGAAGAAAAATGAAGAAGGGACATAGAAAGGAGAAGAGACAGACCAGAGGGGGAGGGATAGGGAAGAAAAAGGGAATACAAAAGACCAAGACAGTTGAGAAAGACAGAGAGATAAAAGGTCTATATAAAAATAGAAGCCAACTTGTTCTCCCTTATTTATGCACAGCATGGCTCTGCATATCAACAGTAGAAGAAAGGATTCCCACCTAGGGCTCAGAGGCAGCCCCCCAGGGGAACATCCATTGCCAGGAAAGAGTGACATAAAAGATGTGCATGTCCCCAGGATCATCCCTCCACCTCCTGCTAGCTCTGGGGTTTCAGTCCATGCTCCCCAGACCAGTGGGGCTGAAAACAGGCTGGAGGAACCCACACTTGGGAGCTTTGAAAAGCAAAAGGGGGATAAAAATGCTGCAAGGAAGCCTGGTGTGGTGGGCAGCACAGGAGCCCCACCAGCACCTTGGCTTTGAGGCTGCTCTTAGGCAACAGCTCAGGCCTCAAGTGCTGGCCACATAGTAGGAATATGAGCATCCAATGTGCTCCCATACCAGAGCCCAGAGGATGAAGATGCTGACACATCCTCCACCCCCAAGCACATCTCCCCCCTGTCCAAAGTTTAGTTACAAAGCACTCGAGGTCCCTGGTCCTCCTCATTACCAAATCCACTTCTCTCTGGGAAAGCACAGCACATTGAGGAGAATAGCAGCACTCAAAACTCCTACTTCTCTCCCCCTGGGGAGAAGTCATTTACTTTTCCAACCAGCAGCAGTTTGGTTTTTCATCCTCCCCACTACTCATCCACAAGATGAAAGAGTTTGAGGATTTCTCTCTGCCTCCCGGTCTGTGTTGCCCTATAGTACACACTGCAGATGATAAGACATTAAGGCTCTTAAGTAGAGAATTTCTCAAGGCAATATTGACTAAAAGGTTTCCTTAAATGTCCCCTGATAGGCAGCATTTGATGGGGTTTAAAGGCAGTGGCGAGCTGAGGCTGGATTTAGGAGGTCTGCTCTCAGTGCCCTGCGGGCAGCCAGCTCGCAGACACCCCTTTAATTACAAATAACCCCCCCTCTGACCCGAAGGACATTTTGAAACAATGGGTTTGTCCCCAAATGCCTTAGTAGGCTATGGTGAAAAAAAGAGACCAGAGGGATACCAGGAGCCTGGTGCTGGAGCCATGGACAGCACAGGAGGATGGAGCATCAGGATGCTCCTGCTGCTGGCCCTCAGCACAGCTCTGTTAACCACCTGCCTGCATCTCAAGTTTCTGGGTTAAGCTGAAACTCCTGCCATGACTTTCATCTAACTCCAGCCAGATTTGTGCAGGGAGGGGGAGCAGGGCTCATGCCCATCTCCCTTAAGAGGCAGCAAGGGCAAGGATGCTGGAGGAGACAACGTTGCCAGCCCCAGATCGGGCTGCCAGGAGGGAGCTCTGCCCTCCCCTGCCCCCAGACAGGCAGCATTATCAGCCCAGACATTCAGGGACTTTAAGAAAACAGAGCTACAGACAGATACCCCCCGACTATCTCACTGCTGGCACAGGCAGCCATGGCTTAAAGCTGGCTATTGTCAGTGCCACTCTAACCCCCCTGCTGATGGGTTTCAAATGTTATCGGTCCTGTGCAGGAGAAGAGGCCCCTCATGTGACAAAGCCAACTTCCAAACATCCTTTTGAGACCTCCTCCTTTCCAGTAAATCTTTAATTACCATCCCTTCTGGTGCCCAGCCCCACTGATGAGCCAAGGGTCTGCTGGAGGATGCAGAGGTGCCCAGGGAGGATCAGTCCTCACACTGGCTGTGCTGCTGCCTTCCCCAGAACCCCATCTGATGGCTTTTTGTTATCAATTGCTGCCAAGTACCTGGGCAACAGGCTTAACCTCCCTCTGAACAACAGCCCACGCTCCCAGGGCTCAGCAAAATCCACAGTGAGTTTCCATGGGAAGAACAATTATTTAGTACACAATATACACAGATGAAGCTATAAAAAAAACCCCAGCAGAATAACAATGCCAAATTAAAAACAGAGTCCCAACGGGTCCAACCCACAGAATGATGTGCACAAGTGGCACCAGGCACAAAGCCCCCAGAGTTCACTGGGTCTGAGCTAAAGAACTTGAGCAGCCTGCCTTAGGTTAGAAAACACACGAGTATAAAAATCCCTCAAAGAGAGCAAACTGCTAAACTTCAGCCAGAAAAAAAAAAAAAAGGCAGACAAAAATAAGAAAATGTTTAAAATCTTCATAATGTAGCCTGGAAACCAACCATATTGCTGGGTCTATCTATAGATGCTGGATGAATTCTTGCCTGTTGACAGTGCAGCTGCTTCACTCCAGGTGAGGCTCTGCAGGTTGTTGTACCCTGGCTCCTGAGGGGTATTTTGGTACCCATCTCCTGGACTTTCATTTGAAAGCTCAACTACAGGTGCTGCTTGGAGTCTGCATGAGTGAAAGTAGCACTCAAATTGGGGACCCAGCTCAGCATCTCAACCCAGAGCCTCCTGACAATGTCTAATTAGTTTTGGTGTCATCTAATTAGCTTTAGTGTCAGGTTTTCCAGGCAGGACAGGTCTCAGAGGAAGGTGGCTGTTATCACAAACAGGCTGCTACCTGGGTTTCATCTCTCCCTGGTCTGGCACATTTGGGAAGCTGAAAATACAGCTCAGCTGGAGCTGGCTCATCAGCCTGGGAGCACCTCAGCAGAAATGCCCCATCCTGCCCAGCCAGGTTGCTCCTTAGGAGAATAAAGTGATTAAATACTCCTTTTCCACTAGAAGCCATTGACCTGGCAGTGCATCAGAGAGGGTGCCTCAGAGCCATGCCCTCCAGATGAGGGCTAAGAGGGTGAGTGTGGAGATAGAAGCAGCAGCAGCTTCTCCAACAGCTGTCCCTGGCAGAGCTGAGCTCTCTCCTCCCTCAGCAGCTCTTCTTTCCTGTGACAGGCAGCAACACGTTGGGTACAAAGCACCTTGGTCACCAGGAGACCCGAGCACAGGCTGCACAGCCAGTCCCTCCACGTGGCAGCAGCCAGAGCTCTCCTTGCCTCAGGATTACAACACCTTCCCAAACCCCACATGTACTCATTTCCCACCTTGTCTGCTCCTATCACCCGGCTCCCCTGTTATCTGATGTTTGCTGGGGCAGCCAGAAAGAGCTGATTAGCACTAACAGGAGAGCCCTGACACCTCAGAGAAATTACAAGGAGCACAGGAGATAAGTGAGGCCCCTGGGAACACCAAGGTAACATTGGTCTGGGTTTCACCACACTCACCCTGCCTGGGTAGCCCTGAGCACAGACACCTTCACGTGGGAACAGCAGCTTGGTCACCAGAACCTGGAGATGCATATTTACCCTGACAGATGAATACATAAGATTCAGCAGAAGCAGCAGTGTCAGTCAGTGGTGCTTTCTTCAACAATTAGAGGAGACAGGGAAGGCTATAAATACCTTTAAACTCCCTAGGTGGGACACTCAGCTACATCAGAGGCGATTACACACCCCAGAGGCACCCCAAGGAGCCCCAAAGCCCCAGGACAGATCTACTGCACAAGGGAAGAGCAACTGGATTTTACATGCTGAGCATGGGGAACTTGACAGCCCCAAAAGCTGAGGGACCATAGGGGGGCACCTCCATTTGTGCCCAAGGAGAGCTGGTCTGTAAAGCACCAAACACCCAGTTCTGGATGAAACCCTTTCCAGAGTGGGTTAAGACTCAGTGCCTGTGCTGATCAGTTTGTCTTATGGAGGGATATGGAGCTTGACTGATGCATAGCTTCAGCTGCTGCAGCAAATACTAAACCCATGGACCACAAGCCAGATCTGAGGCTCTCTGGCTGTAGCTCTGTGGCTGTAGTTCACATGCCTCCCTACGTCTGCAAGAACAGCTCCAACAAAGGCATAGAAATGACAAATTACACACCCTCCTGCAATTATGGTCACAACACATAGGATGTATTTTTGACCCGGCAGCTCTCGCAGGGCCCCCTTTGAACACATAAAAATCTCTCTCTCTGTGGATGGTGCAACACATCCCATGACACCAGAGCAGTTAATTGCCTGGAGTGTTCCAACGGGTGCAGCTCGGCCACTCAAACTGTCGGTGGAGGAGAATTACTGATAAACACACTATCTTGCCTCATCATATAAATAATTGGGACTATTATGAATGCATGAGCCAGCACAATTAGGACCTGAAGGTTGGGCCATATGTCACAGCCAAGCTAATTTCTCCTGGATTTACAACAAGGTTTATTCTTCGATGTCACAAGCTTACAGAGAAGTGGATTCTGGCTTGGTGTGCATCAGTAGAGTTATGTTAGGGAATGGGGCAGCTCTGATTTATACCAGGTGATGAACTGGTCCATAATGTCCATATGGGTCTATAATTATCCATATGGACACAGAGAGGGATATTCTGCACAAAGCCACGGCTGTGCCCATTACAGTTATGATTCAAGATCATAAAAAGGCTAATGAGGTGTTATATGTCCATCAAAAGTCCCAGGCTAGTAGGAGAGTTCAATATTCCAATTGCCACAGGCCCCAAGTAGACAAAATAATGTCCATTTGGTTTTGCAGGTTGGTTGAAGCTGAATTAGCAAGAGAGATTAACTTAATAAATACAACACTCCAGCACTGGAAATGTCAGATCCTGGGAGTGGATACGGACACCTTTGTTTAAGGTTAGGAGACAGGCATCACAAAACCTGACATCACTGCACAGGGAATGTGTTGCAGAGCACAAGACTCAAATGCAGACGTTCCCAAAGCCACTCCAGTGCCTGGACCAGCTTCTCACCAGTGCTGCAACCACACATCTCCAGAAGGTGGGAGGGGGAGGATGGCAGGAGATGACTCAGCAGCCTCCTCCATCCTCCAGCAGAGACGCAGCGTGAGCAAGCGGAGGATGTTGTGCCTACCTGAGTGTTTGCAGCCTCCTCGGGGGGGAATCCTGGGGAATGCAGGATGCTAAGAATGAGCTCACACTGATGCAAGTGAGAACCTCCAGAAATCCCGGGGCTCAGACTGTCTGGAGTAGGCTGAAGAGAGTTTTACAGGAAGCTAAGCACAGAGCAAGATCGGTGCAGGGCACTTCTGTGCTGTGCAGATTAGCAAACAAAGGAGCTGGGCTGAGCTTGATCTACTCAGGGATTCCATGAAAAGGCAGCCGTGTTTCTCCCATCCCTGCGACCTCAGACCTGGTTATAATCCCCACCCACCCCGCAGCAGCCACCCACCCTCCAGGAGAGCAGAGCATCACTGGTTTGTACCACTGACAGGTCTGTACGGCAGGGATTTTAATCACAAACCCAAGGACTGTTTGTTTCAGTGAGAACATCAGCTCCCAAGACAGCCCTCTCCTGGCTGTGACTGTCCTAAGCAGCAGCAAGAGCAGGACCACTGAGGTCACTGCCCCTTGCTCTAGACTCAAAGGGCTGTCACCCTCGAGGGCTGTGCCAGGCACTCTGTTCCCAGCATCCTTCCAGAACAGAACCAGGCTCACAGCTTCTGGAGCAGAGCACTCAAACCTCATCCGAGACAAAGTGGAGGGCTGGACCATTCCTAATGGTTGATTCTTCCTACAGGAGCAAGCTTATTAAAATAGTAACAGCCTTTTCTCCCGCTCAGCCTCCCAGCAGGCTCTGGCCAGCATCATCCTCCAGCCTCTCCTGAGCTCAGGCCAGGTCTGGCTGTGCAGAGGTGAGGAACAGACGGGTGCCTGTTCCAGCCGATTTCTCCCATCACATTGTGCCTTCAGATTCCTGATGGCTCACAGGCTGTGCCATAGAAACTGGGCTCTTTTCCTGCCTCCTCTGAAGCCATCTGAACCACCAACAGGACTGGAGAGCTTATTTTATTCAGAGCAGGATAGCAGAGCTAACAAGCACCAGCAAAGCCAGCATTAATAAGGTGCTATAAATACCAGCATCCCTCTCCGAGGCAGAGAGGGGGGCTCAGCTTTCAGTGATATGCCTCCCAGCAAACCTCAGGCTTGAAACTACACAGAAATCCCCTCTGATCGGTTATGGGCTCACATTATCCACAGCACCAGCTCTTTTAATTTGACATTTTCCTCCAGCTTTCCCAGCCTGATTCAAACTCCAGCCACCGAAAGAGAGAATTTACATTTCCAATTCATAGGCAATACAGTCCATTAGGTTTAACAAGTGAATGAACTTCACATGTAACCTACAGCAAGCACCAGCTCTGTGGCTATTCATTTTAACTGATTACCTCGTTTGCTATATCTAGGAGCCCCTGGCGTGGCCATGGCAACTGGTTTTGCTTAAATGCAGCTGAACAGTGAAGTTAATTTTAGATTAGGTGAGGAGGAAGCTGGTGCACCAAGGGAAGCTCAGCACTAGATTTCTCTTGTCAGCTCCTCTAATGGAAATGGCTTTGCCTGCCAGGTCCTCTGCTGTTGACTGTACCCTTGCAGTCATGCACCAGGCTCCTCAGTGCTTGCACAGCCCCACTGGGGATGCCAGGCTTCAGGCAACCTGCACCAACCACATGCGAGTTCATTTGTCATCCATAAGCCCTCCAAACCACCACCACATCCTCTTAGACTGCTGGTGGGATCCCTCTCCTGTAGCCAGCCCTCTCCAGAGCCTCTCCACTCAGCTTTGTCTCCAGGCAGTGGAGGAAAGCAGATGGTGTGGTTTCTCACATCCCAGGGTAGGTCTCTAACCCAGGTGGGCTGGTTTGCCCTCTCCCTCCCAGCACTACGTATATCACCAAGATTATTTCCTCTTGGTACAGTATAAAGGTGTCAAAAATGTCTTTAAAATCCCAGGCCTGGGGATAGTCATGTCCCAGCTCCGTACACTCATCTCTATATATTGATGTGAATATTCATACCTTAGGCAGAAAACTCCATAAATAAGCTAGAATTGACCTTCAGCATGAATAGTGCTTCGGACCTAAGAGATATATTGTAGTTGTTCTCATGAGAATAAGAAGTAGGTGGTAAATGGGCATTTCTTTGATACAAACCTGCTTATTACTCAAGCCCCTTCTCCAGGACTGCAACTTCAGAGCCCAGGCTCTTATTCCCAAATATCTTCTCTCCCAAGTCTCTTATTCCAGGCATTGCTCACCCTCGAAAACTTTCTCAAGCCAGGTTAGAAGGGCTTCATTTGCTCTCCTGGGGTTCCTGCCCTCTCCTGCTTGCTCCTGGGATGTTTTGGGCTCTCTGTGCCCATTCAGACCATGCCACACCCAAGGAGCCCTGGGATCCTGTCACATCCACATCTCTTCTGTGCCATTATTATCAATACATACACACATGTAGTCACAGAAGTGATGCTGAAATAAAAACCACTCCAAATCATGCCTTGCTTTGGCACCAACCTGTTGCCTAGAATGAAAAACATCCCTGCCTGCATGTTAAAAATGTGTATTGGCTTCTAAAAGTCTTACATTTGCTCAGGCAGCAGCTCTGCTAGTTCATGACAGCCCCAAGTCCCTGTGATGTCCCTTGCCCACCATGGATCAGCTCAGCCCAAGGGTGCTGGGGGGTTTGGTTTGGGTGCCTGGCCCTTCCCAGCTCCAGGGCTGAACCAAGCCCCAGTTCTTGGTTCTAAGACAAGTACATTACAGAGTCCATCTGATATGAAGGCCTCTGCCCACCTCAGGACTTCAGGAGAGGCAGGCATAACCAGGGTCTCTAGCAATTCCAGCTAATGCTAGAGACTGGGAGAGGAAAACCATCAGCTGCTCCAGGCTTTTCCAGGAGACAGTTAAAAAAAAACTTTGAAAATGATTAACCAACATGATGATTCGTAATTTTGCTTAATGCCATTAAAGAAAAACATTGACCATTTGTTCAAGAGAAAGACTGGTGGGGCGCCAAGATTTTGCATAATGAATTTGGTGGATTAATCCTATTAGTCTCCCTCCCTCCCTTCCCCCAGCCCCTTAATTTCTCTGAAGAGGAATCGCAGATGCAAATAAAACAAACTAAAAAACCCAAACAGCCAGATATTGGCTGAGCTACATCTGATATCTGAGACCTTTGTGCCTGCCCTGCGGGGTAGCAGAATGACTCAGAAGAGTGGCAGTAGGTGAGGGGAACAATGGTGATGTTATCAGAGGCTGGGAGACTGTTTCAAAGCCTCCAGCAGCTGAAATACACAGAACAATAGAAGAGGGGGGAGGATAAAAAAAAAAAACGTGTGGTTGAGGAGTAGGCAGAAAGATATTATTAGCAGGTTTCAATTGGCATGTGCGAGGTGGGCTGTGTGGAAAAGGGGCTGTGCCCCATGGCATGGTACCACCCTCGGGGTGTTGGCATGGTCTGGGGGCTCAGAGGAGCATCTGCAGCCCAGGGCTTTCCATGGAGGGTCTGGAGGTCACCATGACCCCTTGCAGATGATGAGGGATCAGCTGGAGGGTCGTCTTGGCCCATCTCACCTTCCCCCACCCCCCAAAATAATCAGAGAGGGTAACAGCCCCAGGTCCCCCCATAACTCCACAGGTTTTGATGGTAACAGGTCTGGACAGGAGGCCTTTCTGCTCCCACCAGTGTTAGAGCTGCTGATGGAAGACAAACCTAGGGAGCCTCTGAGCAGTGCCATGGGGCATTTCTCCCCCTCAGAGCACAAGCTTACCCTTGCTGCTGCCCTGGTCCTGCAACCAGGGATGCTCAGGGTGGGGACATCACATCAGCTCCTATCTTAGAGCCATCAGAAAGGCCAAACTAATTTTCTGAGCTTCCCCTCCCTTATCTTTAGATAACAGCTCAGGAAGGAAATTACTCTTCCCCACCCAGTTCCCTGGTCCTCTAGCTACACATTAAGCATTTCTAATGCACTATCCTCGGGAGCCAAGGGGAGCATTTACTGCTTTGCTTTGGTGCAGCATGTCACCTATAGACATCAGCACCTTAGCTTCACACCATTACACGTGACAAACCTCTGCATTAGGAGCCATAAATATTTATATAGCATGGACTCAGCTAACAAAGCCAACACTTCACACTACAAAGGGATTCAAGCATGGAAGATTATTTACAACTTCTTCAGCAGCACTTGCGTAGCACCAGTTGAGTGCCTCCCCCCCTGCTCTGCATTGCTCCTTCCAGAAAAGGAGGAATATACATTTCCAGACACTCAGAGTGACACTTCTCAGCTAGAACTGACTGTACAGTCCTTTCCTTCTCCACTGAGGACATCCCACACAGTCAGCCACCAGTTACCCAAGCAATCTGAGAGCAGAGCAAACCAGACTACAGACACCCAACAAAAAACAGCTGCCAGGCAGGCTCTGAGAGACCAGCTGGTTTTATCCACCAGTTACTAGCTGGTTTTAACCACCACAGTGATAATTTGCACATTGCTTCCCTTTCCTTAAGGGTCTCTCAAAGCCAGACCAGATAACACAAAACTCTACCAGTCAGCACTTTCCATTGTGGGGAGGGTTCAGGAGGTGAAGCTGTCTCAGCAGTAGCTGCTGTGCCCCCTCAAACCCAGCCAGTCACCATGAGATGAACCCTTTGGGAGGTGCTCCTCCCCAGCAGCTCCTGCCTGGGCATTTACAGTGGCACTGCAGCCCTTCCCCACCCCCCAGAAGGTTTCCTTCCTTACCTTCATCACACATGTCCAGAGGGCAGCCCAGAGTCACCACCACACCTCCAGTCCTTGGTCTTCCACAAGAAATAGGAGTCAGTAGCACCAAGTTTCTAGCCACAGCCTTGTTTCCCAGTAGCAGTGGCCACCTCAGCCTGCTACCGAGGTTATCCCATCAGCTCTGGCACCCTCAGGATAAGGGACATGCCACCCTGAGGCACCAGAAGCAAGAAGGGGAAGGAGAACAGACCCAGCAGCAGCCAGGGGAGAGTGCTCTCTCCCCAGCAGCAGCTTTATTTGCTCTCACACAGGTGCTGGGTGGGTCCAATTCCCACCAGTTCCCAGGTGCTGGGCATCATCCCTGATGGAAGTGGCCAACTGCCAAGTGCCTCCTTAGTGAGCTCTGATGAGCCTTCAGACTTTGTGTTCTTTTCTATCAATAGTTTACTAACCAATTTCTTGGCTCTGGGTGTTTGAGCAAAGGGCCAAATTCAAAGCAGCTTTTAGAGATGTTTCCAGAAGGTGCATCCCAAGCTCACTACCACAAGTGTCCAAAGTAGCCACCCTGCCAGGGAGCAGAGGCACAGGAGGAATAACTGATCCAGAGCTCACCAAGGCAGCTCGTTCTGAAAGCCTCCTGTCTGCTGCCTGTTTGAGCAGCTAGGGCAGAAGTTATTCCACAGGTGATTTTGAAAAGGTCTACTCAGGAAACTCATAAGCTGCTCACAAACAGGTTTCAAGTCAGAATTTGTCTAGAAAATTATTTTTCTATGAGGTATTGACTCAGTTCCAGCCTTGCCCTAACCAAATCCAATTTGGTGCCCATGAAGCTCCAGCCCAAAGGGGCTGTTGCAGCCCCCCCAGCCTGTGCTCCAGCATCACCAGCCATGAGATTCCTGCATCTCACACTTATGGTTTGTGACTGAACTGGAGCATTTGCCTGAACCTCCTGTGTGGAGAGAAGGGAAGGTGGGCAACCTGATGGGCCCCATCCCTGAGTCCTGAGCTTCCCAGGCACCCCAGAGCAGCATTGCCCATGGGGGGTTGTCTCCTCCCGAGCAGTGCTCTGCAGGATTAGCTCTCATTTATCCTCATACACTTCCAGTTGACCGCAGCATTAAATTAGCATCTGGTTAAGCAAGTACAGGAGCTGCAGGAGATCAATCAGCAGGAATGAGTCTCCGGTGGCCATAGATCAGCAATGCTGGGGACACAGGGTGAGAAGGGAGGTCCCACCACTGCAGTGAGGGCATCCACAGGGCAGTGCCCAGCTGCTCCTCCACAGAGGACGTGCAGGACTGCAGCAGGGGGTCTCAGTGCTGCTGAGACCTCACAGGCACCCAGCAGCCATGTGGCCAAGTTTTCCAGGGGGTTGAGTGGAATTGTGAAGCTTAGTCCCACTGGAGGCACAGGGCACAAGGAGCAGCTGCCACTCCACTTCTTGCAGGAGTGTCTTCTCAGGGTGATGAGAGCCAGGAATCACTGGAAGTGGAACAGTCCTGTGAAAGGCACAGTGAGATAGACCCGAGATAGTGCTGATAAGCCCACAAGTGTGGTGCCTGCCAGGATATTTAGCAAGGACCAAGCTTTGGCTGGCTCACAGCAGTGCACTAGTTCAGACAGTGGTTGGTGCAAGGAGAACACCAGATTTTGCTCTTGTCCACATTCTTGCACCAGAAACCTGGATGTACAGCACCACACATTCCACCAGAAATCCCATCAGATCCACCTCTGTGACTGCTGCAGTGCAGCAAGGCTGGCAGCTGATGCTCAGCACTGATATTTGTTGGGGTTTCTGATTGCAAAAGAAACACCCTAGAAAATTGTTCCAGTCTTGTATTCTCAAAATGTTTTGTAATAAGTCTTGCAAGCCATAAAATTTTCACTACTACGATGGATTTTCCTCCTCATGTCAAGCAGCGTGTCTCTAGGAATTAGCTGCCTGAATTCCTAAGGGCAGTCTGTGCTGCAAGAGGCTTATGAACACATGGCAGGGGATCCTCCAAGCTCTCCTGGCTCCCTCAGGCTGCTGCCCAAAGCCTGTGCCAGGGCAGCAGCCCCTCATCTCCCTCCCAAGATTATATAGGAGCAAACATCAAACCCCTCCAACCTTCCCCAACTTTTCCATGAAGAAATCTCAAGCTGCAGCCTTGGCTCCTAGCAGGGGAAGGTTTCAAGGTTCTCTTTCTGGCAGAATTTGCACCGGGGCTTTAGCACAAACCCTGGCACCAGGAGTGCTCCCCACTGCAGGCAGCCTGGGCTGCCGAGGGGCTGCTTGTCCTCCCGCCATCGGGAGATCAACCACATCCTTTCAGCCCAGCTCTTGTTCACTCATGGGAGAGCAGAGCACTGGGAGGATGATGGTTTGTGGTGCCTGGGGAGTGCCCATCCAGTCT
Organism: Corythornis vintsioides; assembly: GCA_025447755.1. Lineage (NCBI taxonomy): Eukaryota > Metazoa > Chordata > Aves > Coraciiformes > Alcedinidae > Corythornis > Corythornis vintsioides. The sequence goes on along the minus strand of JAOEGS010001222.1, from coordinate 44,215 downwards.
GTCACTGAGCCGTGGCAGCTGCTGAGGCATCGGGGGAAGGGAGCAAATGCTGAGCATGTTAAGCAACAAATGCTGTGTCTTACGCCTGCCTGAAGGCTATTTACACGGTTCCAATTGATTTGTTGTAACCTGTAATTATTTTAGTTGATTTTTTCTTTTTTTTTTCTTTTTTTTTTTTTATTTCATGCTCCGTTTGTTCACACTCTCGAGGAGACAGAGGATATTTCTCACTGCTGAAGGGATGCTGAACAGGCCAGGGTGGGCAGGGGATGAGCAGAACAGCAGCATGCACAGATGATGGTCACTCACAGGCTTCCCAGCCATCCCACCACCCCACACCCCTGCCCTTCCAGTGCGGTGGCAGAAAAGTGGCTTCAAGAGCTGCCCTGATTCCTTCCTCCCAGGTGTCTCACATCCATTTTTATGCTGGTGATTTTTTATATTTCTCCTTCTTTCTTCTGTGCCACCTTACATCAATAAAATAACATTATTTGCATGAGAAATCAGAGCTTTCTGCCTGAAAAGAGATCACATAAAGCCAAGGACAGCCCAGAGCGAGTCCCACGCCCCTGTGTGAGAGCCTGATGATGAACATGGAGCCTGAACGTGTCCCCAAGAGATGTTCCACTTGTTTATTATTCAAGCTCCATTAGAGACACTTCTGTACTAGCAGGACCCGATTGCTCTACCTGAGAGCTGTGGGGAAATCCTGGCTGGGACTGATAGCCTCATCCTGCTTTGGCAATAGGTAAACATCAGATATATTCATTCCCCTGATCCATTTATTGGGTCACCTTTCTAATTTACCTTGCCTTGTACCTCTTGGTTTCCTGGGAATGCTCTGCTGGTATTGCAAAGGAATTATTATTCAGAAGTGGGAGAGATGCTATAAATGTAAAGCGCAAGAGCAATCCTTAATCATCCTCATCATTAGTTAATTGCCGTAGCCTGAGTCCATTCCAAGGAGAACACAGAGTGTTAAATATAGATGTAGAAAGTGGATCTATTTTTGTGGGTTTGTGCTCTCTTTGAAGCGGGTTCTGCCCGCACTCTTCCGAAGGATGTCAACACCGGGGGCTGTCAGGAGAGCGTCAGCCTCGCAGTCAGTGGGACGTGGGCTCCTACCCAGAGCATCTGGGAATCTCTTTAGTTAGAGCAACGCCTGACAAATGAGAGCAATTAAGAGCCTGCTATATTTTGCGCTCGGCTCTGGAGGAAAACCTGTTAAATACCTGGTCCCAGAAGCGCCCGGTCCAAAGTCACATCGGGAAATTGGTGGCAGAGATAGGAACCGAGTCAAGAAACACTTGGTGAGAGCCTGGCCCAGGATGCCCAGAGAGGTGGTGGCTGCCCCAGCCCTGGCACCATCCCAGGGGAGGTTGGGGGGGGCTCTGAGCACCCTGCTCTAGGTGCAGATGGCCCTGCTCCATGCAGGGGGTTGGACTAAATGATCTTTAATGTCCCTTCCCACCCAAACCAGTCTCTGATCCTCTGATCTTAAGATCATCTGAATCCTGCCCAGTGCTCAACCATGAGGCAGTTGCTTTCCTCTGCCTAAGGAACCATCTGCATCTACTTCTTGGGCCTTAGACTGGCAGAAGTCCTTGCTCTCCTCACTGCACACTCCTTATTTTCTGAACCTTTTCTTTCTTCTGCTTGTACCTTTGTTCTGTGCTCTCTCTGCATTTTCTACCTCTTTCCTTCCTCCCATTCAATCTACTCCACTAAACATTTCCTTCCCAATCAGGGTAGTGACACCCACAAAGAGCAGCTGGCCATGGAACAGAGAGGGTTTGAAATGTGTGCAGTGACTCCATCCTCAATTACCTGTCCAGAGCTTTCTGCAGTCCAGCACTTCTATAAATGCTTCACTGCCTCCTTCACAGGGGGATTTGCAGCTATGCTGAGGATGGAGCAAGATGACTTTTCTCCAGCCCAGGAACAAAGAGGGAGAGCAGAGGCTCATGGCACCCTCCAGCTACCCAGATCAGTAGACGCTGCTGGAGCTGCTGTGCTCCAGTCCTGGCAGCTGGGACAGTGTCTCTGAGAGATAACACCCCTCTTATTGGTTTTTCCCATTGCTGGTGGCGTCCCCGTGTCTTATCACCTTAGAGTATTGCCCTTCCCCTGCCATCCTACTCAGCTCTGAGCCTCAGATGCTTCACCCTTGGCCACATCTGGGGACAGAGCTGAGCCAGAGGTGTGAGCACTGCCTGTGTTTCAGCATAAGTGAGTGGGACAGGGTAGGAGAGAGGATACATGCATGGGCAGGACCCCTCTGTGGGGTCCTTGAGGTGCAGGGTGGGTAGGTAAGTCCCTGAGCATCCATCCATCCATCCATCCATCCATCCATCCATCCATCCATCCATTCAGACAGTGTTGGAATCCATGTGCTCATTCAGGTCATGTAACACGTGTGAGCAACGTGTGTGAACATGTCACAGTGCATGGCACGGGCCATGATCCCCCCACAGAGCAGCTGGAGCCAGACACAGGGTGCCCTTCAACCCCCTGCAACGTGCTGTGGAGCCAGAGAGTCTGGATGAGCAGGAGCAGGAGCAGGGAGGGATGTCTGAGCATGTCCGAGCAGACGTGTCCTTGAGCAGAGGCTCAAGAAAGGAGGATTAAATGCCAAGTGCTCTGTGGAGCCCTGCCGAGGGCTGATGCCTCAGGTATCGAACCTGCCAGGCTGGGGACAGATTCCTGGGCTTTAGAGGCTTTGCTGCTGTCTGGGAAAGCTCACACAGCATCTCACCACTAAAATCCCTGCTGTGCTGAGCTTGATTGTGTCCCCGAGACTGCAGGGATGCTGGGTGTGCATGTCTGTGTGCTTGCTGCCCATGCAGTCGGGTCGTGTTCACACGTGTGCAGTTGGGAGGGGGTATTTTGGGTGCTGGCGAGTGCTCGTGGTGTGTCCCTGGAGCATGTGTGTGGTTCCCCTCTGCAGGGCTCTGTCTTCATGTGTGTGCATGGCTCAAATTAAGGAGAGTTAGGGGCTTAATTACTTACCTATGTCCTGGTCTGTGGGACTGGTGTGATGAAGGGACATGGCTGAATGTGACTCCCCAGCAGGCATTCAGACTCTGCTCCAGCAGCAGAGGCTGGAGCTGAGCTCCAACACCTCTGATACCCTGGGGACACCTTTGTCCTCAACTGCTCCTTCATCCAGGGACTGCACATGAGTTTTATGGCACAGGTTAACGGATTCATTTGGGTTTGGTTCCTCTGCTCTGCATCCTTTTGGATCCCAGGAGTTGGCGAAAGGTGCTTTTCTCCACTGTTAGTCTTCACCCTGCCATCCCCACCAGCAAGGCAGGAGAGGAAGAGGCAGAGGGGCTCCCACAGGGCTGGGAAAGGCAATGAATGAAGACCAAGTGTGGCATTGCCAACCCCATCCCCTCTCAGACAGCATTTTTTCCACCATAATCCATGTGTTCCCTGTTTTTAGGAGGCTCTGTCACCTGCAGACAGGAGCTGTGCAACCCCTTTTCTCCTCTCAGCCAGACCTGGCCCTTCACATGTCCTCACACATCCCAGAGAAGCCTCAGTCCCTTTGTTCAGATGCCAATGCTCCCAGGAAAACGTCTGGCAGTGGTGGGGGGAAGATTGGGCAGAGAATCTCAAAGGGGATAGAAAGGGAAAGTCAAAACTTAATAAGACATTAAGACAACAGATTCATTAAAAAGTCATTAGTCTCTGTCAGGAGCAGCTTTAATTAACAAATGCCAGGAAAGGCAATACTGTCTTGTTGCTGCCACTGTGCCTCAACAGCATTGTGACCACCTGAATGCCACTAATTAAATGCCATTTAAAGCTCCCCCAAACCTGGCAGCAAATTTTCGACACTCTGCCAATTTTTCTCCGCAGCCTCCAAATTCACCTCGTTTGTCATTGTCCTCCCTACACGGCTGAGTTTTTTTTTTTAAAACCTCCCTCCCCCTCCTGGAAAGTGCTTTCGAAAGGTTGTTTCCACCTTCCAGTCGTTCAGGCAAATCTGACACTGGGATTTTTTAAGCTGTGGGAGCACGGACACTGCTGCTGGGAGAGCTGAGCTTTTGATGAACCACAGACCCACTGCCTCTTGGATAAGGTCTAGCTGAAGATGTCCCAGCTCATTGATAACCTTTAAAGGAGCCTTCCAACCCAAACCATGCTATGATTATAGATATTCCTCATCTAAGGCTCCTTCAGCATCATCAGCTCACATCCATCCTTAGCCAGGGCAGGTCCTCACTCCTCTCATCCACAGGTGACAGCTCTGGCTGGGACCCCTGTTCCTCTGCATGCTCAGGGCCTGCAGATGTTCCTTGGGCATCTCAAGGCATCTGTTGATAAGGGATGCATTTGCTGCTTGGGGAGAAGCTCTGTCAGCTTCATTTATTCCTCTGCATTGCACTTCTATGAAGGCTTCACTGTCAGAGCTGCAGCAGTGGAAAAAAACCTGAGGTGCCCATGTGCCAGCTGCCCCCCACCCCAGTGCCATTTGTGGATGGGCTCCAAGAGCAGCTGCTTTCACTGGGAGCAGAGACCCCCACGGGCTGTCAGCCATGGGCTGGACAAGTCCAGTCAAGATGATGGTCTGAAATAGCTGAGCAGTCACCACCTGGAGCAGCATGGTTTGCCCAGGAACATCCAGGGAAAAAAAAAAGCCAGGTGAAGTTATGAAAGAAGGACAGCAAAGCCCTTTGGAGATGACATCAAAGCAGAACTTGTGTCCAAGAGCTGAGGAAGGAGGTTTGCATCTGGATGTTCTCCCTTTCCCTGTAACCAGCTGCATCCAAAGCCCAGGTTCTCCTCTCCCTCTTGTCCCCAGGAAGCTCTGGGGCTGGGGAGACAGTAGGCAGAGTCACAGTCCTTTCTTGGCATCCCCTTGTCCAGTGAGACTGGTGATGATGGTCTGACCATGAGCCTCCTTGCAGGAGATCCAGGGCTCCCTGGAGCAATGCACTGCTCAGGCTCCCAGCTCTGCCAGTGTGGAGTTTGTACCCAGAACATTTCCATCTGTAAGCACAATAATTCCTCCTGAATCACTCTGAGCTCCTGGGCTCTGGCCCCCCTCCCTCCTGTCATTTCCTTCCTGCAACAGCCTGTCTGTTCCTTGAGTAATGGGCTTTCTTTGTATAATTTCAGGAGCCTTAATGCTTCGTACTGACCTCTATTGGCAAAATCAAATCAAATCAATTTAACCACAGGCTCCTGATTTCCTCGAGTTTTTCTTTGCTTCCTTGAGTTTTTCTTTGCTTGTTTTGTCCTCAGCGTTTCTCGCGATGCTTTGATCCGACAATCAAAGGTACCCCTTTGGTGACACACACCTGGGGACGTCAGCAAACACATGATCTGTAAAACACACAGCGTCCTCACGCCGGGATTTACATCCCAGTGACACCAGCAGCATCAAAAAGAATCGGTTATTAGACAGGAGCAATTACAGCAATAGCTGCTCTAAACGGGGAGGAGGCTGGGAGCTGACAGCGGGTGCCACGGGCTGCTAAACACTCAGGTCTCTCCCAGCACTGCAAAGTGACACTCGTTCTGTTCTGCAGCTCGCCAAGAAGTTCCCAGCTCTTGGCAAACTCCAAACTTCCCCACGGTCCCCTTGTTTTCCATAGCCTGAGTGACAGCAGATCTGCAGAGAGGCATCTGGAACGAGCTCGGGCTCCACATCAGTCATCCCCCGTCTCTGCTGGTGTTGTCAGACCAGGGGGGCTCAGCCATGACCCCAGCTGAGCCCTCATGAAGAGGGGCTGCAGCTCAGTGGTGCTCTGGCAAGGCAGCAAGAGAGGGAGGTGGCCCAAAATACCATAAACCAGAGGATCAATCACCTCTCTGGAGTTTGGGAAATTGCTCTGGAAAGCCTGCCTAGCAGACAGCCATCCAGCAGCAACTCAGGCCTTGCAGGCCAATCCACAGCCTGATCCAAATCTGTCCAGACACCAAAATTAACTAATTAAATAAACCCAGACCTGCAATGCATGCAGCAGTTTTAGCAGCATGGCCTCATGGTGCCAGAGAGCTGATGATCTGGGGGAGATTCAGGGCTACAGGGTAACTGAGAAAGCAAACAGCAAATAAACCAGCCAGAATTACACATTTTATTAGAGCTCAGGCTTGTGGCCTCTTGCTTTTTGCTAAAGGTCTCCTCTTTAGAGATGAACAGGTAACTTGCAGATCTGCTTTTAATTGGATGTCTTTTCTTCTACCATGGTCTGGAGCAATGGGCTGAGCTCCTGCACTCAGTTCCCACGTGCCCACAGCCCACTGATAGCCCTTAGCCCAGAAACCAGGCTTACTATCCCTCAGCCAAAACAAACCCAAAGATAAATAATCTGAGAATTTGTAGAAGCTTGATTGCCATGGCAACCCCACAGCCCTCCTCCTCCTCCTCCTCCTGAGCTGCCTGCCAGCCTTGGGGAGCTGGCTGTTGCTCCAGTGAGGAGCATTTCCCTCAGTCCCCATCTGCAATCTGGGGCTACAGTCCCACCCCTTGTCCTGCTTACACTGGCACCGGGGTTTGTCCCCGTCGTCCATCACTGGGCACTGTTTGTCCCCGTTGTCCATCACTGGGCACTGCCACAGCACTAGAGCAGCCCTGGGGTGGCTCTGAGGCAGCTGTGACTGTCACCAGCACCCCCTGCTCTGCCCTGTGCATTGACATCAGAGCAGAGCAGGGGCAAAGGGCTGGTTCTGCCTGACCTGAGGAGACATCAGCACCCGAGGTCTGTCAAAGCAGCGTGAATATGTTTGAGTGCACTAAAAAAAAAAAACCAAAACCCACCCCACCAGGTCCCAGGTTTTCTCTCCCCGCTTTGCACATGCAGAATGTGCATTATTCTCCCTGCTCGATCCTCTTAATTCTGATGGGTTTTGCCTTCCAGCAACGCAGCGCTTAAGCCGGCTCACAGCGGGGGGGGGAGAGCGATCGCTCCCATCCCAGTTCACTGCCATTAATAGGAATTGAGATCAAAGACATTAAGGGGGGAGAGCCCTAGTGCTGAGGTGCAGCTCGGAGGTGATGCAGGGGTCCCATCCTGACTCCAGCGAGGGTAACTCAGGGCAGTGCCCGGGTTCTGGAGGTGGCTGAAGCAGGACCAGCCCCTGCTAAGTGCTCCTGCTCCTCTGCGAGGGTCTGAGGCAGCTGCAGCTTGGCTGTGGCATCACCGCCTCCGGGAAGAGATGCTTCGAAACCCTCCTCAAAGGCAGCGCTGGCACTCGGGGATTTAATTGCACGTTTGGTATTCTGTGCAGTTCGAGACCAGGTATTATTTATAAAAATAGAAAGCGGGAGAAACAGGGAGAGAGGAAAAATATCAAAGGGCTCTTGAATTTTCATGCTGCGTGTGAGCAAAGCAGCCTTTTGGATCAGATCACAGCCCGGTGCCCCCGAGAGGACGCAGAGCACTGGTGCGGGCAGCTGAGCCCCATCAGCGCTGGACTAACGGGGACCCCAGGGCCAAATCCTGTGCGTGGAGCAGCCCAGGCTCTTGAGCAGGGCTCATTGCTCTTTGCAAAGCAGCTGAGGCTTAAACTTGGCCCCGAGTCCTTGCTCTCAGGGCTGCCAGACGAGGGGAACGGGGCTGAGCAGGGAGAGGGGACAGCGTGGTGGCCTTTGGCTGCACTGCTGGATGACCCCATCCTGCTAGTGCTGAGCCCATGGGATGCTGTGGGAACTGGCAGGGCAGACAGGGCTCATCACTGCTCTCTTGGACACCGTGGTGAGGCAGAGGACGAGGATGAGGATGAGGCCTGCTCATAGATGAGTCATTCCCCGTGATTAAAAAGGGCTCTTCTTTTTTTTTTCCCAAGGAGCTGTGGAAGGATGCCAGTGAACATAACCTCTGTGACTGCTGGAGGAATCATTCTGGGGAGAAATTAGCAGCACAATATTAGTTGCAAGCAAAGAACTTAATTAGCAGATTCAGCTGAGATTCCAATTGAAAAATAAAATAAAATAAAACAAAACAAAAACAAAACAGGATGGGAAGAAAGCCCCGTGCTCTCCTCCTGGCTCTTCTGGGGATGAGGCTTTGCAGAGGAGATGGTGCCCCTGTGCCCAGCTCCTGGAAAGCTAGTAAAGTAAGAGGAGCTGGGAGAGAGAGGATGAGGGGATTAAGGAGCCCAGGGAGCTGTGGCCAGAGCCTGGGGAGATGGGTAATGAGGGATTCGTTTCAGTGAAGGAGGTAACACTGTGAGGTCATGATGCAGTGAGGCTGGGGCAGCCTGGCAAGGCTGGCAAGGTGGCTGGCATGGAGTCTGTTGGGAGTGGCTGTGGAGGGTATAGGCCATGGGATTTCCAGTCCAGCTTTAACATCCACGCCTACACTGGGCTGCTCAGAGGCACCCCCAGCCCCTCCTGCACCCCTTGGCTCAGCATCACTGTCCCACTTCCCTCTCCCCTCTCAGCTCTTCCAGCAGCAAATCCCAGGGGCCAAATATTTCTCTCATATCACCCGCCCCAGTGGGACACTGGTCCCAGCCATGGTATTTGCCAGAGCTACACTGAATAATTAGCTGCTTTGCTGGAACCTACGCTAGGGGAAAAAAATAAAAAGATGATTTTTTTTAATGAAATGCCAGTAATGATCCATTCTCTGGTGACCTGCGGTAGTGACAGCCCCAGAGAGCATCCAAACAGCAGCGATGGAGAGCACATGTGAACGGCCTGACAACAGAGGGACAAATAAACACTGCACCATGCAACCACAGCCTCTCTGGTTTTAGTTCATCAGTGTTTGCCAAGCAGAGACCAGCAGCAGCCTGCTGATAGTGCTTGTGAGAGGCGAGCAAAACCCAGGCGCCTGCAGAACTTGCCCTGGAATGGCAGAGGGAGCCAAAAGGAGAAGGAGAAAAGGTCTGTGTGAGGGTGCATGAGTGTGCATGTGCATCTGTGTGCATGTGCATCTGTGTGCATGCATGCATGCAGGCATAGAATCATAGAATCACAGAATGGTTTGGGTGAGAAGGGGTCTTTAAGCCTCCCACACAGTGAGCAGGGACATCTACAACTAGAGCAGGTTGCTCAGAGCCCTGGCCAACCTCCCCAGGGATGGTGTCAGGGATGGGGCAGCCACCACCTCTCTGGGCAGCCTGGGCCAGTCTCTCACCATCTTCAGCACCAACAATTTCTCCTCCTTTCCAGTCTCAATCTCCCTCTTTTAGTTTCATCCATCACCCCTTGTCCTGTCACAACAGGTCCTGCCCAAAAGTCTGTCCCCATCTTTCTGACAGACCCTTGAAGCCCTGAAAGTCCCCAGATCTCCCTGGAGCCTTCTCTCCAGACTGAACCCACCCAGCTCTCCCAGCCTGGCCTCCCAGCAGAGGGGTTCCAGCCCTCCCAGCATTTTGAGCACACATGTGTGCAGGTGATCATGAGTGTGTGCACACACACGTGTGCTAAGCACATGTGAGCCTGTGTGTATGTGTGTGTGTGCAGGGAGAGAAGGTTTTTCCCATCGTCATGGAAACACTGGCAAATACAAACACTGGCTCTGCTTGGCACCAACCCTCTCTCTGAGCAACAGCTCTGGGGCAAAGGGGATCAAATCACACCCAGGGGTAGAGGGGTTCCCTGTGGTGATATCCCACAGTCCCGTGTGATGGTGAGGTCCCAGTGGTCCCCTGTCTGGCCTGGATGTCCACATGGCTTCCTCAGCCCTCCCTGAGGAGCTGAGTTGGGGTGGAGGGTACTGGAGGACCCCAGTCCAAGGAGGTCCAGCAGGGAAGGGGTTCAGCAGCTGTTCCATTGCCCTGAGCTCCACCAGGAGACACCAAGATACCACTGCACCAACCCTCCCTTCCCAGGCCATCACTTTTGCCCTGATCAAGGTCCCCAAGATCTCCCATGTGGGTCAGGAGCACAGGGATGGGGAAGGGGCAGGCAGTCCCTCCTCAGGCTACCTTTTTTTTTTTTTTATCCCTGCAGAATCTTGGGAATACAAAATAAAAGCAGATGGTTAATTTTTCAGTCCAGAAGATGGGAAGGAAGCAGCACCCTGAAGCCTCCCTGGCACCATTCTCCTGGTACAGCCTCTGCCACTTGCAATACATCTTGGAGGGAGGAGGCAGTGGAAGAGATACTGGTCCTGGGAGATTAAAAGACCCAGACACAAAAGGTGTTAATGGTCCTTTCTGCTCACAAAAGCAACAAGTTCAGTTACAACTGGCTGACGCTGCAGCCTTTTAATTACATTTTGGTCTGGCAATAAAAGAAACAAATTTGACTCTTAAAGCAGCACGTAACACATGAGGCATCGTTACCATTTCCTTCACTTGGGTTGTTTTTTTTTTTCCTTTCTTTATCAGCAAATGCTGGTGCTCTTTAGGAAGTTTATTTCCCCCCGGAACAATCTCCTGCCTGTAAATTTGAGAGCGGGTGAGGGCGAAGACAGCAAGAGAGAGAGGAAGAGAGAGTAATATAAAATTTCTGCAATGCAAAGCTCATTCCATAAAAAAAAAAGAGGCCACATTATTCAGCACTCCTTTGCCAGCGTGTTCATATAACCAGGGGACTCCATCAGGTTGGCTTCACCCCTGTAACTTGCTTCCCAGGGTGGCTGTAAAGACAACTGGGAGGGGGAAAGATAAACTAAGCTGCTCCTGCTGCATTGCTGGGGCTGGCAGAGGGAGTCAGTCTCTTTTGGGCTCTAACTATGGTTGTTTCTGCGTTTTATAGTATCACCCCTGATTTATTATGGGCTTTTATGGTGGCTGTAAACCAGACCCAAAGCAGAGAAATAAAATAACCAGAAGAACATTTCCCACCCAACGTGGCATGTGCAGTGGCACCGGGTGTGGTGTGACCCGAGTGACCCATGGATGGCAAGCTGGGGCTGGTGCTTGGGCCCAGAAGGGCACTCATGGGGTGCCCCCCACCCTCTTGTCTGTGCCAAAACACAGAGTTTGGTGTCGACCCCTTGAAGGTGGCATGTGTGTGGGGGCGAGCATTCTGTGATCAGCTGGAGATGAGCTCTTGGAGGCAGGGAGAAGGACAAGCCCATAGTCTGGGATGCTCACCTCTGGCTTGGGAAGGAGCCCTCAGTCCAGTTCACTGCTACAGGCTCCTGGTGTGACCTTGGCTTGGCCGTATAGACCCAGCTCTCCAAACGTAATGAGATGCTAAAATCAATGGGGCATCCGAGGTGGATGCTGAAATGTCCTTATTGATCTGGCCCTTAGCCTCACCAAGCCTCATTTCCCCAGTGCTCATGCAAGCTCAGACCCGTGTCCACAGGACCGTGCCACGTCCCAGAGCCAGCCCCTGCCACCCACTGCTCCCCATGGCCTTGTGCTTGTCACCTCACCCTGCTGCAGCCTGGCAGGAGGGGATGGGGAGTGTCTCCGGGCATTATTAGGCACGCAGGGAGGCTGATCTTGAGGGATTTGGAAGCGATCTCAAAGCAAGCATTAAAAGACGTTGTAAAAACATATAAAAAAACGTGATTAGGAACGTCACGATAATAGCGTGTTAATAGCGCCTGATACCTGCAGCGGAACCGAGGATTAACTGATAATCCCACCCAAAGCTCGGTGTCGCGCCACAGCTTCAGACGATGCCAAGCCTCCCCAAGACATCCCGCCTCCTAAAAACCCGGAGCACACGTTACTCCTCCAAAACAGCAGCTGCACAAGCGCCTCATCCCGGGTGCGGAGCCCGTGTCACAGCCACAGCTCCGCGCAACCTCCCCCCCCGCGTTTGCAGCCGCAGCCCCCGGGCTCCGCGATGATGGGCGGAGGAGTCGCGGCTCCGAGGAGGCAGAAGGGAAGCTGGATCCGTGTTTACCTCTCCAGCAGGGAGTAGGAGGGAAACACGTAACAGATCCTTGAAAAGAAAAAAAAAAAAAATAAAAAATCTCTTTTCCTAAAGCAGCTCAGAGAGGATTTGAGGTTTGCTTTGCGTTGTGCCCAGCTTGGTTTTGCTTCCCTTTGTTGCCAAAGGAAGGAGGTTTGTCGATCCCTGTTTGCAGCACATCTGGACAGCACTGGGTGCTCCCAGCCAGAGCTGCCCTGACACGGGCGGCAGCGATGCCGTAAGTCAGGAGCAGCCAGAGCCTGCCTGAGTGATGGCTCTGCCCTGCACCAGGACCTGCAGTGACTTGCTGCCTGCTGCTCGGCTGTGGTTTGGTTTATTCTGCACAGGGGAGATGCGGGAAGGGATGGGGCGTCTCCTCTTTGGCTGCAGAGAAAGGGCTGCAGGTGCCTTTCCCAAACACCTCCGGGGTTTGTGACTCCATCCTGCTGCCTGAGGGAGCTGCTGTTACGTCCTTAAATCATTAAAGAATAACAATAACCGTGACACCAAACCCAGTTCCCACGCATGAATAATGCTGACAGGAGGCTCTGGGAGCTGTGAGTACTTCTTGCTCCTGGGAGGTACCAAAGTCAGGCTTGGTTTGGCCGATGCCTGGGAGGAAGAAGAGAAGGAAACTGCTGCTGGGAATGGATCCTAAATGTCTAAAGCAACCCTGCTGCTGTACCCCAGGGACTGGGGGCATCACCTCCTGACCTTCAAGAGTTCCCAAGTCGGTGTAGGACCTGCCAGGCCCCGGCACAGCCTGGAAAGGCTGGGGTGCTGTCTGGCTCTAGGAGATGCTGCAGATGGGAAACCTCATCCCTCCTTAGCCTAACAAGACATGAAAGGTGGGGATGGTGTAGGAGAGCAGCCCAACCAGATGGGCTTCAGCTGGGGCAAAAACACAGGCAATGGTCTTGCCTTTAAAGGTGCTGGAGAGGTGGGGGGAGAAGAAGAGGTGGTGCTGGGCTGTGCAGGAGTAGGTTGGACTCTCAGGAAGGAGCAAACACCCACCCTGACCACTCCCCTAGGAAGCCAGTGGGGCTGCTGGCATGGGCAGAGCTGCAGCAGCAGCTGGGGGACTTACAGCAGGGGAATGTTGTACAAGGAGCTGTGGTAATCATAGTGCTTCTTGCTTTATTTTAGCTGTTCTTATGCTGCTGAGTTTCTGAGGGGGTCTCATTTACTTTCCATCTATTGTGGATGGAAAAATGGAAATCTGGTGGTGTGATGTAAGACCCTGAAGGCTAACGGAGCAAGGAAAGGCACCTAGTTTGTGTTGTTCTGCTGTGGGTTGCTGTTGGTATCTACCCCTTGCGGGCATGGGAGGTACAGTGAAGCTGTGCCACATGTTTTTGACCCTAAATGCCTTCATGGAGTCTGTCCAAGCAGTGTCCTCCTTGAATGAAGCTTGGTGAGCTCCTGCTGATCCAGAGGGGAAGCAGAGACACCAGGTCTTTGTTCACCTGGCTCTGCTGGAGCTAAGGCTTGGCTGAATATGACTTGCCCAGGCTTAGCCCTCCAAATCCACTGCTTCTCTACAAGACTGCCTTTATGTTGCTCCCCAAGGAGCTAATGTTGTGTCTTAAGTGATAAGAAGGGAAATGTGAAGCTCCTTACAATCCTATGTGTGTAGCTGGCTGTAGGTTAAAAAAAAAAATAAAATTCATCCTGAGACTGGAAGCTGCTTCTCTACCAAGTTGAGTTTTTAACCCTTTGCACCAGGGGAATATCTTCCAGGTGAATTCAAGAAGCATGAGAATTGCTGAAGCAGCAGAGAAAATAAATGAGTGCCATCTCGGCTAAAATCCCACACAATTAAAACCTGGATCAGGCTGTACTCCTGTGCCTGAAGATAGCATCTTGAGAGTGACATGCATTAGTCATCATCTGCAGCAAGCTGTCTTGGTGCACGGGAGGAGCCTGTATATGAGCAAGGTGTTAGACAGAGAAAGCTCCAGGCCACCCAGGGCCAGCTTCTCCCCCCCACCTCCAGCAGCCTGTGTCTGGAGCAGGGGGAACTGCCTGGCTCCATCTCCTTCACTTGCTTGTGGTGGAGGCAACTCAGGCTGACTGGAGATGTGTTTACACTGCTCCTCCTGCACCCAAAGCAGGCTGGGGAGTGCTGCCCAAGGTGGGCCAGCAGCTCTCCTCCCTGGAAGGCAGTGAGCATTCTGTGTCCCCAAGGGCTGAGGTGACACTAGTGTCCCCATGCTGCAAATGGGAAGTGTGCACGTGGTGTCACTGAGTAAAGGACCTGCCCATGGCTGCCCAGGGAGTCTGCAGCAGAGGAGGAGAAACTCAATTAGTCTTAAGACCAAACAAGCACCTTTGAACCCCATGCAGTTGGACTGAGAAGTGATTAAATGACCTGGGCTTAACGGTGCTGTATGAGCTTCCACCAAGCCTTGGATGAAAGCCCTGTGCAGTTCAGCTGGGTTCAGCTGTTTCTATGGAGTTTGCTTGTCAGTGCAGCCCCGAGCAAGGCCTGTGCAGCACTGGCTGCTCCAATCAATGGTGCTCTGGCAGCCAAGGAGGGAGCTGCTGCCACCCCACCTCCTCCAGACCCCCATTTGGGGTGATGAGTGCCCTGAAAACAGCACCCAGAAGCCTCAAGGTGTTGTGGAAGGACCCAGCAGAATGCAGGAGCATCCACCCACGGACATGTGGCCAGGGCAGGGAAAGCTTTGCCAGCCCTGTGGCAGTGTCGAGTGGCTGAGCCACATGATTGAGCCCTGGAGCAGACAGGTCAAGAGCTACCATCAAGTGCTGAGTGATTACCTGGGCCCTTGGGAACAGAGGACTGCTCTGTGCAGCAGCCTGAGGTGAGCTTGAGATGCCTCCTGGCAGATGCAAGGCAGGTTTTCCCTGTTGCTCACTGCAATCTGTGTGCTGTGCTGTGGGCACATGAGAATACAGCCCTAAGGATGGGCACTAACTAGTTTGTTGTGATTTGATGTGTCCAGCTGTCTGCTTAGCTCCCATGCCTGGAGTTCAGTGGGAGGAGTTGCAAAGCAGAAGCAATCCCAGCTCCTGTTCCATCTAAGAACCCATGGTACTGGCAGCAGGACATGGGCATCAGAACAGCGACCATCTGGAAGGGCTTCTCTAGCTGACTGGGAGCTTCCAGGGTCTCATGTGGCTTTTGTAGGATGCTGGGGGGGGTTTTGCAAGATGAAAGGACATGACCTTGCCTGCCCCAGTACTTGGATAAAGCCTCACGTTTCACCCCTTGCTATTTAAAAAGCCACGAGGAGACCTTCCAGCTCAGACCCCTCTTTGACTCCGGGTTTCTGCCGCAAAG
Source organism: Corythornis vintsioides (assembly GCA_025447755.1). Classification (NCBI taxonomy): domain Eukaryota; kingdom Metazoa; phylum Chordata; class Aves; order Coraciiformes; family Alcedinidae; genus Corythornis; species Corythornis vintsioides. The sequence goes on along the minus strand of JAOEGS010001222.1, from coordinate 29,126 downwards.
CATTTAAGTGAGGCTCCCATTAAGCATGTGTTCCCATTAAGTATCTGCATAAATGCTTTGCTGAATGGGGGCCAACATGCCAGAACATCACCCATTTGGTTTGGGCACACGGGCAGGGATTTTTATGTTATTGAAGTCCTGCCAATTAAATCAGGTCACTCCAATCTCTCCTCTTCTGCCTCTCTGGCTCTTTCCTGTGTGCGCGTCTGTTCTCCATCCCTGCGGTCCAGCCCCCAGCCCCAGGCAAATGCTCTGGGAATGAGCCAGACCCTCAGTTCAGCTCATGCTCCTGAGCATGAAATGGAGATTCAATGGCCACTGTCATTCCCGGGGCGTGTGGCATCCGCGGGGCTCTGACAGCTGCTGGATGGGGCTGGGAAAAAAAGGCGTTTCTGGGTAGTGACTGTTGGAAAGCAAACAAAAGCTGGGGTTGCTTTGCTGCACCCACCCTGAATCCTGCCCCAGATCCTGTGCCTGGCTCTGAGACAGCTTTTCCCACCTTGTACTGTGCTGTGGAGGTGGGTGGGCTCTCCATCCCTCACCTCTTAAGACGGGTGTCAGGCAAATGGGACCCCAGATCTCTTCATCTCAGATGCAGCAAAGCAGCAGGCAGATTTTCCTCAGTGTTTTTCAAGGTTAAGAGTCTCTGAGCATCCCCTTCCAGGGTAGATGAGACACTGGCTGAATGTCCTGCTTGGTGACCCAGCCACCCCATGAATCATCTGCAGTGGCACCCTGGGCACGCTGGCATGGGGTTGGGTGCCTGGGGCTCCCAGGACCACACACAGCCAGAGATTTCCAAAGGCAAAAAAAAAAAATCCCTTTAGTTACCAGTGGCCGGAGGGGATTTGGGCCACAATCCCATTCCATTGAGTCTCCTGCCTCCCCCCAACACGAGGCCAGACAGCACCATGGGAGAACCCCCCCCAGGGCTCGGTGACCCCCGCCCATGGGGAGGGGACCCCGGTGCTGCAGCAGGAGCGGGATGTGCTGTGGATGCCGAGGGATACGGGCAGCCGGCTCAGCCTCTGCAGGAGCTTTTTCTAGCTGGTCCTCGGGAGCATCATCACCCTGAGGGGCTGGGGGTGCTGGGAGAGCCCCTCGGGTAGCTCTCCAGAGCCGCAGGAGTTAAGCGCTCAGCAGGCAGGAGCTGATGCAGGTGGGTGGCACGTCGTGGCGACAAGACTCGAGCGAGGAGGAGGACTGGGAGAGGGAGGGGAGAAGAGAGGAGGAGGAGGAGGGAGCGTTTGCAGGCGGCGGGCAGTGTGCGGCTGCAAAGGAGCCGGGAGAGGGAAGGATGAAGGTCTCTCGCCGCCGCCTCCGGAGCGGGCGCTGAGGGCGAGTGCGGGGCCAGCGTGGCAGGGGGTGGCTGCTGTCCCTGTCCCTCCATCCCCAAAGGGACAAGGACAGGCCATCCCCCCACTCCAGCTCTGGCAGGTCCAAAGCGACCCCAGCGCTTTGTCTGCTGACGGGGGCTGTGCCCGAGCCAGATGTGCGGGCAGCTGTGGCGGGGAGCAGGCGGGCGGATGACAGCGGAGCTGGGAGACGGGAGGAGAGTCCAAGGGTAAGTTGGGCTCCAGCCTCATCAGCCGTGTTGTCTGGTGGTGTGACTGGTGGGGCTGCTCTTCCTCGGGGCTCTGCAACACAGAGCTGGCTGCTCGGCAGGTCCTTTCCTTTTTTTTTTTTTTTTTTGCTTGTTTGTGTTTGTTGGTTTGGGTTTTTTTCTTCATTTTTTTTCCCTTTTCTTTTGCTGGAGGATAAGTGGTGTATGTGAAAATAAAAGATAGAAAAGCCGGTGAAAATTGGGAATGAACCCGCAGCGTCAGTGCCTTGTCAGTGCGTGGTCCAGGAGGGGGCAAGGGGTGTGTGAGGGAGCCGTGGGAAGGAGGTTTCTCTCCGTAGGGATGGCGGGAGCTCGATTCCCAGCCCTGGAAACTCCGCCGGGATCAAATTGATCCTCACTCAGGCACCGATGGGAATGTGGGATATCCGTGGGGTAACCATGTCTGGGGATGGTGCTGGGGAGACTGAACCCAGCTTGGCACAGGGATGCTGGCAGGATGGGATCCAGCCGGGAGCAGAGCTTTCAGTCCATTAACCTCCCTGTGCCTGAGTCATGGAAAAGGTTAAAGGTGTTAAGTTATGTGTAGGAGAGAGGCAGTGATAAATAAACCAGCCTGGTGCTTTGGTCTCCTGCCCTCCTTTGCCTGCTGGCTCTTGGCTCAGCCCACCCAAGGGAGAGGACAGGCTGCCAAGGAGATGGCAGGAGAAAGGTGATTGCAAAGCAAAACCTGAGCCGGTGGTGTCATTTTAATGATTTCTATGTTAGTTGTGTATTTACCTCAGCCCAGCTCCTCTATGTCTGCACCTCCCCGACCCCCAACCTCTGCAATCCTTGTGCCAATAGCTCTGTCAAAGCCCCTGTCCCCTCCCGCAGCCCTGGAGTCTGTGGCTGTGCCTGGGGACTGATGGGCACCAGGGTTCCCTGGGGTCTGTGGGCAGGGAAGGACCTGATGTGGGGACCATTGCACCCAGCAGTACTGACCCAGCCCAGGAAGGTTGTTCAGGTTTAGAAGGTATCTCATGGCTCTGTTGCTGAGGCATGGGCTGTACCTGCCTCTCCCTGATGCTCAGGCAGGTGTTGGACACTCCTCACCTCCTCCAGCTTCCTGCCAGAGCCTAAAAAAATTTAGACTTGAGAGAGCTCAGAAATGCCCCTCTCTCCCATGAGTGAGGAGGGGGACCAGCTTTTTGTCCTCCAGGGCTTGTCCCAGCCTGGCAGTGGGAACCCAGAAGGGAGGAGGGTGCTCAAGGGGGGCTCTGTGGGGTGAGAAAAAGAACCTTGGAGCAGCATTCCCAGGGAGGTTTCTGCTGGAAGTTGCAACTGGGTGCTGCCATCACCTCTGGGCATGAGGATCTGATTCTTCAAGCTGTGATCTATCCAGAACTGGGCTCTCAGGAGCTATGCATGGATGCTGCCTGTCTCAACCTCCCTATGCTGGTGCTGAGCTGGGACCCAGCCCCTGCTGTTGCTTTTGGGATGAGCAGCCCTGATCCTGCAGCCTGGATGCAGGCAGAGCTCGTAGAGAGGCTGAGGAGCAAATGTCTCCTTTCTGTCTCTCATCCTGAGCGCAGTGCAGCCCGGGGGTGATGGGATGTGGTTTGCTGGAGTTTCCCTGAGTGTTGAGTGCTCCCTGCCATGGGGCTTCTCTTGTGGGTGCCCATCAGTCCCTGGGATGTCAGACACCATCAGGTAGCTCCCATCCTGGGTCCCCATGGCAGAGGACCCCAGTCCTGCTGGTCCAGCCTCTTTGCTGGGGATGTGGCTCTTCCCAGTGCTCCTGGCTCTCATTTCCCCAGTGCAGAGCCAGTGCTGAGCACCATCACCCAGCACCCTGGGTCTTTTCTGTGGGTACTGGGAGCCAGCTTGGCACCCAGTTGGTGCTGGCGTAAGTGGCTGTGCAGAGCAGGGCTGAGGGCCAAATCTGGGGATGTGTCTCCACTCCTCAGCCATTTTAAAACCTCTTCCTTTGGGTGGGACCTTTTTCATCTTCTGCAATGTAAAACAAGGAGCTGAGCATCAGCTGCCAGGGCTGAGCTGTGCCAACACCCATCGCAGAGCCTGCAAAATCCCTGCGGTGCAGGGGAAGGGGGTGGGGGTAGGGGGGTGAGTTTGGCAGGATCCTGACCTAAACCTATCCCACCTTGTAGGGGTGTTGGAGCATTAGGAAATTGCTTTCCCCATAGCACTGTATATTAAGCTGTGTAATTACCTCTCTGGGGAGATGGGGCAGCTTCTCTGCTCTGTGCTTCAAAGGAGGTGCTGGGGAGGCTCTGATTCCCAGTGCAGAGCAGAGGTTTGGCTGCTCTAACCAGATGTGGCTCCTCTGGGTTCAAGGAGCTATTCTGGCTGGTGGCAGCTGAGGGCTCATCCCTGCTTCTCGCTGCAGCTGATCATTGCCATTTCAGGATGTCATCCTGAATTTCCCAGCTAGGACAAGGATGGAGGGTGTTAGGAAGGTCCAGAGCTTGTCCCAGATGGGCACCTGAGAAGCTGGGGTCTTCACCACCCAACCAGCATCTCTCCAAATGCAGTGAAGCCCAAACACAGGGCTCTCTCCCTTTATTCCCAGCAGATGGTGTAGCTCTAAAACCACCTTCAGGGTAGACCCTGGTCACTCATGCCTCTTCCCTTCTGTGACATGGGTGACATTCCTGTTGGCACGTGGCTGATTCTCTACAGAGCAGAGAGGCCATCTCAAGACCTGTGTTATCCCCTCCTGGTGCACAAACTTGCCACCACTCTCCCATCTTACTTTTGCATCCCTTTTTTTTGTTTATTTATTTTCCCCCAGGAAACACAGCGAGGAGCTATTTTGCTGCCCTTTGCCAAAGACAAGGTGCAAGACCCCTGGCACTGACTGATGGTCGCTCTTCCTCTGCTCGGCATGTGTGAGAGGTACCTGTGACTTTGTTCTTTTGAAAATGAAATTCTTGTTCTTAAGCTGGGGGGAAATTCCCCCTCCTGTGCTGTGCCCAGCCCTGGCCAGGGAAAGCCATGAGGAGGGTTACAGCTGCTGCTGAGTGCTGTCTGCTGCTTGCTGGGAGTGCATCAGGAAAAACATTAAAATTAGATGAGTTTAAATCTTCTCCTTAGAAAGGGAGAACGTTTCTGTCGATAAGGCTCTGCACTGGGACTTTGTGGTTGAGTTTGAAGTTTGGTTGTTGATGCTGTTGGGCAATGGAGCTGGGGAAGGGTCTGGAGCAGGACTGTGGTGAGGAGCAGCTGAGGGATCTGGGCTTGTTCAGACTGGAGAGAAGACAGCTCAGGGGAGACCTCTGGACCTGGACAACTCCCTTACAAGAACCTGAAGCCAGGTGGGGTTGGGCTCTTCTCCCAAGGAACAACTGACAGGACAAGAGAAACTGGCCTCAAGTTGCTCCAGGGGAGGTTTAGGTTGGAGCTGAGGAACAATTTCTTCCCCTCCAATGTTGTCCAGGGCTGTCCCAGTCTGCCCATGGCAGGGGTGGAGTCCCTGTGATCCCTGGAGGGGTTTGCAAGCCTCCTTTGGAGCTGTGGTGCTGAGGGCCATGGGGCAGTGGTGCCCTGGCAGTGCTGGGGGATGGTTGGACTCCATGAGCTGAATGGTCTCGTCCAACCAAAACGATTCTGTGATTCTGTGCTCTTAGATCCTGAGCTCCTTGTGTATCCCAGGGCATCCCCTCTTGCCCTCCTGCTGTGCCAACCCCTGGCCATACCCTGGCCATGCTGGGCACACCATTCCCCACGCGTGTCCCTTCCCACATCCGTGATGGACTGGGAGATGCTGAAGTGTCCGACATGGTTCCAGGACATCAGTCAGCTCACAGGCAGTGAAATCTATATGCAGGTTTCATGGCTGATGATGGCAGAGAGTGTTTTGTGATGAATATATTTACAGTGGGCTTTGTAAAAGGCTGTTCCAATGGGTGGGTTTTAGGAAGGCGATAAATGGCTGATAAAATAGCTCTGGTTGCACCTTGGAGTGGGGGTTGGCAGCCCCAGAACCCCTCACCTCCCTCCTTCCACCATCCTGCTGGTGTTGAGAGCTTGAGGCTCCTTGATGTGGAAAATGGGGTGCCCTAAATTACCCCATCCCAGTCAGGGAGGGTTGGGGGGTTGAGTAACCCCCATAACCCCTCTGAATGGCTGGAGCCCTCGCAGCGGGTGCTCCCCAGGAGCTGTTTGCAAACACTCTGCAGAGCAGGAATTATGTGTCGGCTGTTTGGTGTATAATTCTGAATTACAAATAAATATGGGAAAATTGGGATCTGTTCCCAGACAATTCACAAAGGGCTCAATTGGGACTTAAGTGGTGCCTAAGTCTTGCGCTGGCGCTCTGCACTGGGGTGCTTTTCACCCAGACAGGGAAAAAAAGAGACAAACTTAGTCAATAAATTACTTGTGATAAATTATTCACCAACTCTACTCAGAATTAATGCCAGCTTCCCCCCTCCAGCAGCTTATAAATGCTCTGATATCTCCTGACCCAATCCAGGCTCCTGAGCTACCCACCCTCTTCAAAAGCCTATCCCAGGCACTATTATAAAAACATATTTTTGTGGCGTTTATAACCCATCATAAAAAAAATATCATTCTGAGATGAAATCTGGCGTGCGGGGTCGGAGCGTGACCGGCTTCGTCCTTCCTGTTGACCAAAGCTGAGTGGAGTCTGTTTTCAGGTTCAAGCTGAGAAAATTGTTTTGCATGAAGACAGGCCACTGTGCTGCTGTGAGACTTAATAACGCTTGCTTTGAATTTAAAAGCCTTCATCAGTGAGGAATTCGTAATCAGCAGAAAAAGGGGGGTTGCATTTTAACCAGCCTTTCCCAAAGGCAGAGAGCAGCTCTCTCCTTGGGGGGGGGGAGGAAACATCATTACCCCAAAGCTCAGGGAACCTCCTCTCCCTTCTCTGTCCTGCGTCCCAGCAGGAGCAACGAGGCTGGGAGATAACAGCGGGCTGGAAGCGTAGAGGGAACGATTCAAACCGCTGTTTGGCAACGCGGAATCAAAGCCGCTCGCTTGACTTGAAAAGCCCGTTCAGACTTTAGACATGTTGGCCCAGAAAAAGGCTCTGCAGCGTTTGATCCGAATTTGCAAATTGCTGCAGTTGATCAGAAGCCTTTTAAAGCCCATGGAAAATTCTGCCGAGTCCTATTTCTGAGTCACTTTTCCCAACTCCTACGTTGCCGCCGCTGCTCGAAGCCAGGGATGGAGCCGGGCGGGCTGTCCCAAAGCCCGGGCTGCTTCTGCTTGGTGCTGAGCAGCTCCAGCTCTCCGGCAGCAAGATGCAGCTCCTACAGTCGATGCCTCCTGATGTGCAGCAGGATTCATCCCTGCGCTGGGTGTTTGAGAGGATCAAGGAGCCAACCTTGGCTCCACTGCTATGCTCTTGGGTCCAAGGGCTTCCCTGATGCCCATCTCTCTCCAGCTCCATGCTGAAATCACCCACTGGTCTTCCCTGTGCACTAAGCTGCTGTTCAATAAAGCAAAAGGGATTTCTGTGCCACTTTCCAGGTAGCTTCACAGCTTTTTAATATTTCCTTGCCTCCCTCTTTGCTGGTAATCCCTTCTGGGAAGCCACAGACTTATCCCCTCCCTCCTTGGCCACAGTTGTCCTCCCTGCCTTGGCACAAACATGCTTTTTTTTTTTTTTTTTTTTTTTTGCTTGTTTTTACTCAGGTTTGAAGGGAAATTAAACGAACAAGGCTGTTTACATTTGAAAGCCATCGTTCCTCACACCGACAGGCTGGCAGCAGCGGGTGTGCTGCAGCCCTGCAGCACGGGCAGCCGGGGGCTGGCACCCAGCAGGGGCTCGAGGTTGCATTTGCCTTTCTGTTTTAAGGATTCAGAGCGGGGATGGAGTGGGGAGAGCAGTGGGATGCTGAAGGTGTTTGGTCCCAGGCCATCACGAGTGTGCTGGGGAAGAGGTTATGCCCAAAGCCCTGTGGAGTGTCCCGATGGATCCCAGCCCTGCTCTGGCAGGGGAAGCTCCACCTGCCCTGCGTAAGGTTTGGTGCCATCTTATTTTTCTCGATGTCTGTGGTGAAGTTGGTCTCTTTGGGCAGTGCCTCTCAACAATAGTTGTGGAGCTGATTTGGTTTAAAAACTGGGGTGGAGGGGGTGAAGTTTGCATCCTGAGGGGGTTCATGGGGCTCAATCCTCTTTTGTACTGGCCAGTCAGCCTCTCCTACTCTCCTCAGGCATTCCAGCAGCCAGGCACTGCAGACACCCTCCCCACCTGCCACAGATGCCCTGCTGTGCAGCTCCTCAGTCTCCACAGCAGCCAGGGATGACTAAGAGGTGATGAGCCACTCACAGAAACTCAGAAGAGATGGAAATCTGTGAATAAACCTAAAAAAAAAAAAAAAAAGAAAAAAGAAAAAAAAGAAAAATAGGGAAAAAATCATTCCCACAGGGAGACAATGTTTGTGAATCAAAGACAAAGTGGGTGACATTTCCGTCAGCCACGTGCAGCTGTGGCACAGGGAGGGGGACACACACGTGGGGCCACCCAGGGCTGTCATGCCAGGAGATGGTGGGAGAGCAGCAACTTGTGCTCTGCCCACACTCGATGGAGTGGCACCGGGTGAGGTGGTGACTCGGGGAGCACGGGGAGCCTTGTTCTGAGGACAGGAGCAAGGTTTTCCTGGTGTGGGTGCTGTCAGTGGCACCTTGTGGAAGGGTGGCACCACTGAGGGCAGAAACCCGGGCACCAGGCAGGATGCTGTGGGTGGGAGAGGACAGGAAAGAAAGAGGGTGAGAAGAGGGGTGGGAAGAGGTTGCATCTTTCTAAAGCATCTGTCAAAATGAGCTGTGGAAAAGGAGCCAAGAGGGAGGCTGGGCACTGCCAGGCACTGTGGGGTGGGTGAGGGAATGGTCCAGAGCTCCATGTGGGTGGGAGAGCATCAGCATCCCATGCAGCCTTTCCCCTGGGGTCTCCCCAGCTCCAGTCTGAGTGCTCTGGGGTTAGGGGGGACACAGCAGCACTGGAAACTGGGGGCTTTGCAATTAGCACAAGTAAAAGAGCTGCTGGGATGTGCTTTGGATCCTTAATGCTTGTCCTTCCTGCAGCCTTTCTGGGACGTGTGGGATTTCAGGGTCACTTCTTGGCTCAAAGCCTCTGGCTCCAGCCTCAACGTGCTCCAAACTCAGTCATGCCAGCGGCCAGGTCGCCCAGCTCATGGCAGCCTGGTTCCTGCAGGCTAATTCCAGCTCCACTGGCAATTCCTCTGCCCCTCAGGCTCCCAGACATCAGTTAGATGATTTTATTTAGAATAAACTGGAAGTGGATTTTGCCAAGAATAAGCACAGTTCCTCAGCTGTGAAGGGTTGTTCTGTCCTCTTGAGTTTGGGAAGGGACCTTTACCCATTGCCAAGTGCCTCCATGGCATGAGGGGCACAGAGCCCAGTGCAGATAATGGTGAAAAAAAGGAGATTTGAGGGATGGGTGTTGATTCCTCCCCAGCAGGTGAGCACAGGGGGGGAATGTGCAACCCCCTTGGCTCATGATGGCAGATTCAGCCCTGTGGTTTGAGAAGAACCAAGTGGTGCCCATCCCATTGGAGTCTCTGGGGTGTCTGCTGGTGGCAGAGCCCCACTGCTCCCCAGGGAGGGGCTCAGCACCCCCAAACCCCAGAAGGGTGATACTGGTACAGCCACCCCCAATTTACTGAGCTCTTTCCTGGCCATGGTGACTTCTCAGGGCATGGCCAGGGTTTTGCCTCCATCCCCATTGAGCTGCTTGTTGCATGAGGAGGGGGTGAAGCATCCCCAAAGCCGTGCCTGGCAGTTGCTATGGCAACTGTACATTTTTCTTATGATTCCTAATGACTTATTGGCATTTGCACTAATCTACAGCTTCTTTGGCTGCCAGAGGTTGACTCGTCTCCCCTCAGCTCCTAAGAGCAGGTGCCTCCACTGCAGGGCTGGAGCCTGGGTTGATCTGGGGGTGCTGCTCTGCTGCTGCCCCTGGCTCTGGGCACAGTATTCCCGCTCCTTCCTGGGGAGCAGCAGAGACAGGAGCCACCAGTCAGCCCTTGGTGAGAGGCAGGTGCTAAACCATGGCTCGTTTTATCCTCGGGGAGGCTGAGGAGGTGCTTGGAGAGCCTCAGGGTTTGGAGAGGAATGGTTCTTGCTGAGCAGGTGCAGACAGAGAGGAGGACAAGAGCCCTGTGAGAAGCAAGAGGAGTTCCTGGGCTGTACAAGACCCCCCAGACTGGTGCAGGGCTCGATGGGGTCAGAGTTGTGACTTCAGTGTTGTATTTCCAGCCACAGTGGTAGGACATCTGAGCTTTTCCTCAGTAGAGTTCAGCTCGGAGACAAAAATCAATGCACTCTTTTTTTTCTTTTTCTTTTTTTTTTTGAAATCCATGTTTAATACCAAAGGAAATACCTTGCTCAGATTTATTGGAGTAGATTAGATACTTCTGAGCTGTTCACGAGCATCAATGAGCAGTCTGGGAGGCTGGAGCAATGCCTCGGGCAGGGCTGCTCGACTGCCTCTGGCTGGATGCAGGGCCTGGAGCCAGGCACAGCCAGGGCCGGCTCTGAAAACATTTGAAGGCTTTTGCAGAGACTCAGAGAGTCTTTTTGCCATCACCTGGGGATGGTTTCTGGCTGCTGAGCCTGTACTTGAGCCCTGAGAGCAGTGCCAAGTTCTCAGCAGATGAAGGTGTGTCTCTGAGCTCCTCTGCTGAGCTCCTCAGGAGGCACGAGCTGGCTGAGCCACCTGCCTTGTTTTTTTCCTGCCAGAGAGGCTGCCATGCGTGTGTTGCAATGGGAACGAGCCTGGAGAGCAGCAAGCAGGGGGACAAAGCTACCAGCAAGGCCAGGCACAACTCCACAGCCAACCTTTAATGTCACCGACATGCTCCTTCTGGCTGTTGAGTCCTAATCAGCTGCTGAAACGTTGGGTTTGCAATTACTGACTGAACCCTGGGCAATGTACCAAGCTCAGATAAAATCATGGGAACACTCAGAGGGTTTTAGAGGCAGTGATAAGCTGTTGCAGCACAGGGGCTTGTTCCCCTTGTTTGGTGGGTCATCATCAGCCTAGATCTGCTCTTGTCCTTGCTTTTTATTGCTGGAGCTTCCCTCCTCCTCACCCTGTCCTGCAGCCACAGAGCCCAGCCACTGAATGCAGCAGAGCTGCTGCTGATCAGGAGCATAGGGAAGGAAGGATCGAGCTCCAACTCAATGTCTCTGGGAATCTGCCAGCCCAGAGAGGTCTGGTAGGACCTCATGTTCTTCTGGCATCTCCAGAGGCATGGTGGCAATAGAGAAGAAGACCATCATGATGTGTTCTCTGGCTCAGCCTCGCCCGGAGCATCTCGTCTGCCCACAGCCACTGCTGAGATGCTCTTTTGTGTCACTCCATGGGGTCATCAAACCCTCAGGAGGTGCTTTGTAGCTCCAGCCCTTTATCACAGCCACATGGGCCAAAGAAGCCAGAATGTGCTAGCAAGATAACAGGAAGAGACTTCCCCAGTAATGAGAAATTAGCCTGATTTCATGGCACTTACAAGCAGCCGTGTTGCCATCCTGACCTTTCTTCTGCTGATCAAAGTGAGCAGAGCTGGGCTCCAGCTGCAGCAGCTCTCACCCTGTTTTGCTTGTGATGTGACCTTCTGCTGCTGCCCAATCACTGACACTGGAGTGGGAGTCCCGTGGGTTTTCTGGCCCTGAACCCTCCCCTGTGCCCCTGCCCAGGCCAACCACCATGGTGTAGGTATCCAGCTGTCCCCATCAGCTCCTGGCTCCCTTTGCTCCCAGAAGAGCAGGTCAATCTGTGAATTATGAGACAGAGAAGATGGAGATGGCAAGAGACCAGCTGAGCCCTGGGCACGATGGCCAAGGCAGGTCCCTGGTCTCCTGGCCCTCGCCTCTTCTCCTGGTGCTGTCTGTGCAGCATTTGCTGCCTGCAGCAATCCTCCTTAGCCAAGGAAATATTGTTTCCAACAACAGACACCTCTAGAGAAATAACAGGAGAGATCCCATCACGGTTTAGATTTTAATTACACTCAGAAATTCTTTCCCTTTTTTTTAAGCTTTGTTTAATAACCTGTTTCTCCCCACCCACCCCTGCTGAAGAAAGTTTAAAGAGCCCTGATTTATCCCTCTGAAGGAACTAGATCAAAACACTGCTGTGGCAGAATATTTCCTCCTAAAATATCCCAGGAGCACAGGCTAGAGCAGCCTCTGGCTATTCCTAGGCTCTGTACTGGGACAGGACCACTGTGGATGTACCTTGATCCAGCATCCCAGGTTTCTGTGGCCATCTCCACCAGTGTTTTACCAGGATCTAATATTCCAGGGACCTTTTTTTCTTTCCCAGACAGATGGATATGGTTGTGCCTTCCCCAAATGACCCCCTCTGTTCTCTGTGCCCTTGCATCCTGTAGCTTCACAACCAGTTCACGTGGGTAGTGCAGCTCAAAAGCCTTTGACATTGCCCAGAGCATCCCCAATGTGGGTATAGGAAGGGGGGAAGCTTTAGGGGGGCTGCTCTGCCAGTGAACCAGCCTTAATGGCCACCCCCTTGCCAGCCCCCAGGCTGTGCTGAGGGAGACAGATGGTTCCACTTTGCAAGTCGATCTGCTGGGGAAGGTCACTGGGGCTGATGCAGCATCTGCAGTCGTGCTGCCAGGACAGAGGGCACACCACTACTGCCTGTTGTAGGACCCATCTCGAGATGCCCGCGGGCGGGGATGGGGATGGAGCCTTTTTGCCAGCGGGGGTGGGGGTATCTGAGCAGCCGAGAGCAACACAGAGAGATGGACACTTTCCTCCAGGAATTAGCATCTCTGGAGAGGAAGGTTCAAAGAGGCTCTGCCTGCCCGCTGCAGCACCAGGCATGCTGCTTGTTTGTTTGATTAGAGAGATGAAGAAATAAACGGAGGAGATATGAACATCTCTCTTCATTCCCGGCTCCTGGGTGGAACTGGCTTGATTTTTCAAAAGGACTCAGCGTCCAGAGCTTCAGAGCTGTCTGCATCATTTAGACTGGCACAGGGGAGATGAGCCCTTTGAAAAATCTTGTCCCAAACGGTTAAGAGGGAGCTGTTCTTCCCCGCAGGCTGGTGTTTCCTCCCACCCTAATGATCTGTGGGGGTCTTTCCCTCGTTCGGCAACCGGCATTGTCGGGGAACTATAGATCATCTTTTCCTGGCACGCACCTGTCTCTCCAGCACACGCGATGCTGCGAGGCACAAACACACACTCGGGCGGATTATGAGCTACTATCGCTGTCATGTTGTCACAGCTCAACAGGCGTGTACAGCCAGAGGAGTTATCACAGCCCCGTGCCCGGCTGCTGTCAGCCCCTGGCAGCCGCCGCGTTCCTCGACGCGTGCCGACAACCCCCCCGGGCTGCGGGAGCTGCGGGAGATGCGGGAGCCGTCTGTGCCTCAAAGCTGCGTGGGGGAAAGGACCCCCCCCCCCAACAGCTCATGGGGACCCAACACGCAGCATCCTTGTGAGGAGAGGAGCTGCAGTCCGTGGGAGGCGCTTTAGGTCTGCAGTGCCGGGGTGGCACCGGGCTCACAGAGGTGCCAGGTGGTCGCTGCTCGCCCTGCCTGGCCCTTCAGCCTGCCTGCTGCTGAGTGAGCTGTGAAGGTGGTGATGCTGGAAGAGAAAGCAGGCTGAGCTGTCCCCTGGTACCGGCGAGACCCCGCAGACACACAGTTAATTAGACGCCTGGGGAGATGGAGAGGGAAAAGGTCCCCGGGGTTACAGAGGGAGCACGGGGCTGATACGAGCCCAGGCTCTGCACCGGCTCCCACGCAGCGAGCGTCGTGGCCGGGGATCCTGTGGGGATCCTGCCAGGAACCCAGGGGATGGGAGAGCTGGAGGGAGGGCAGGAGCTGGAGGTCTCCGTTTCTTGAAATCTGGCGTCTTCTCCCTCTCTGGCAGCGCCATTAGGAGCTATAATTATCTCCGAGTGTTCACAACACCTTCTCCCGAGAACCCTGGGGATGAAAATCAAGCAGGATGCTCTGAAGGGGTGGGTTTGATTGATGGGAGCCGGGCTTGACACACCACACTCGGCGCCGGGTAGATGCCAGAGCAGCGATGGCTGCAGCACTCGCAAGCTGGGAGGTTGGGAGGGAAGTCTGGTGGCAAAGCCACCGTGCCAGGAGAGGACGGTGGGTGCCCCTGCTCTGGAGGCAGCAGGTCCTGGCGCTGTCATCCCGCACAGCTCAGATCCTTAATCCAGGGGTGGCCCCACGGATGCTCTGCTCTGCTGGAGGCGATAAGGGGCTTTGGGGGGTGTGTGCCAGCCCCAGGAGGCTGGTGCCAGCCCCGGCAAGGCAGCCGGGGGATGTGATGCCCGGGGCTGGCTGCAGAGCCGGCAGCAGCGCCAGCGGGAGCTCCGCTTTTTCCTTCCGCAGGGTTCAAAGCCGATCCACCTGGGACTGCGAACAATTAATTTTCCCAATCTGCACAACGATCAGCTTCTGAGGAGAACAATTAGCCGGCCACAAATTGTAATTGTCATCTCACTTCTGATTTTAATTTGGCCTAATGAAGGCTAAGTGATTCCGTCTCGCTCTCCTCCCCCGGCCCCGTGCTCCTCAGCCCGCGGTTGTTGGTCCTCCCGCCACGGAGGGTGCTGGGGGAGGCCGAGGAAAACCATTAATCCCTATTGCGGGCTGCTTGTTTTCAGATATCATGGCCAATAAAAGTTTTATTTAAGGGAATTGGCTGCCTGTGACCATGCGTTCTGGTTTGTCACAGCCTGTTAGCCTTTCGCTCTTGCCCTTTGAAGCAGGGGCTGTCATTTAATCTTCATCTAAAATAATGCACCGATTTTACTGCTTTTTTTTTTTTTTTTTTTTTTCCCCCCTTTCTGATTTTAACTCACAGCCTCTGTCTGGACCCTGCTCCCCCCCGCCCCATCCCCACCTCCCCGATGCCTTATCATCTGCAGCACCTTTTGGATCTAGCGATGTCTCCTAATGAATTCCCGGTCTCACTGAATTGCCTTTCCCTTTAATACTTAATTGAGATGGAAGAAGGTGGTTGCTGGGCCTCGAATACCAAGTGAGTCTCCGCTGTAGCTTTGGCTGGAAGTTGCCTGATGCCCGTGGGATCAGGATGAGGGAAATCATCCGAGTTTGGTGAACTTTTGCTTCACCACCTCGCTACTCTCTGAGCCTCGCAGCCTCCTTTTCTCCTCCGTCCTCAGAACAAAGCGGACTCACGAGTTGTCATCGGGAGAGGGCAGCCCGAGGCGTTGGATCTGTTCTCACATCATCCATCTCCTAGGAGCCCGGCCCCGGCCCCCTCCCACTCTGCAGCTCCTGCGCATCGTTCGAACGCAGGGCAAAGCCACAGCACAAGGCTCCCGAGCCAGGGAGCCCACCCAGCTTTCCCTCCTTCCCGAGTTCCTGATCACCACCCCTGAGGAGAGAGGCTCCTTCAACCGAGCCTCTTCTGGGGAGAAGCATTTGCAGCTCTTTAACGGCACCGATGAAAAGCGCAGAGGGAAGGGGAGGTTGGCAGGCGTCACCCAGACTGAGCCTGAGTTTTAACAGCTTCGCTGTAAATGGAAAACAACCTTCCCCTGCTCCTCGGATGAACAGAAACCTGGTTTCAGAGCTTATCCTGAGCTTGTGAGGTTGAGTGTCAACGTGTCCCCAGTGCCACTCAGGATAGCACTCTCCCCAACAGCCCCGCTGCCACCTCCTGCTATTAAAAGCAGTTGGCAGCGAGTCGTGAGGAGAAGCAGGGCAGAGGGACGAGGAGAAGAAAGTGGATTAGTGAGCTGAAGATTCAATGACAGCTACATAAGCTGGTCTCTTAGTGAAAAATGCCATCTTCAGATGAAATGGCTTTGAAGACCAGTTAGCCAATGCAATTGTGCCCTGCTCATCCCCTTTCTGGATGCCAGCAGCAACATCCTGCCACCTAACCCGTGGCACAGACTGTGGCCACCCTGTGAGCCCTCACAGCTGCCCTCCAGACCCTGCCTGGCACTGCCACCAGCCCCCTTTTCTTCCCCATTCTTTCCTGCTGCCTGGAGAGATCCAGAGGTGATCCTGCCCCTGACTCACTCCATAAACCTCGCCTGGAGTTACAGCTAATTCACCCTGCAGACTTCTTGGGCTCACTTAGGGCTCATTCAGTGAGCTCTTTGCATAATTGAGGTCGAAGCCCATCTTGTCTGAAGCTAAAAACAATTAAAATCACCCCTGGAAGGCCCTAAGCACGGACCCGGCTGCCCACAGTGTAGCATCCCTTGGACTGCAGCCAGCACCTCCCTCCTGGCCCCTCACAGCCCATCCTGTGCCACCTTCTCAGGGCTGCAGTTTGCAGGATGCCCATCCACCGGCATCAGCCCTTAGCACCTGGCTCCAGGTGCTGAATTATTTCTTCCCATCCAGGGCTGTCCCAGGCTGCCGAGGGCAGGGGTGGAGTCCCCATGATCCATGGAGGGGTTCCCAAGCCATGGAGATGTGGTGATGAGGGATGTGGATTAGTGGTGCCCTGGCAGTGCTGGGTTAACTCCATGATCTAAAAGATCTCTGCCAACCAGAATGTTGCTGTGGTTCTGTTCCATGAAGTGCAAAGGCTCTGCCTGTTCAGTGCCCCTGTGCTGCCAGCTCTGCCCCAGGAGCTGCTTGAGCATGGCACAGACCAGACTGCTCTGATGTGTAACCTCTGCACGAAGCTCTCTGGTGTTCAGGTGGACACCACCATGCCATGAGCATCGGGGTGGCTGTAGCTGGATGTCCCATTGACATGTGTTTGGATGCTGAGCACCTCAGAGGTGCAGCAGTGCTCAGGCAGCTGTTTCTCTCGATGCCTCCAGTGCTTTCAGCTCCCACTGTAGCCCTCCCCAGGTGCCTATTTCCACAAACCTTATAGCTGCTTCATTTTCTTTGAAACCAGAGAGTTTAAAAGCCATTTGAGGGACAGGACATGGGTACATGTGCTCCCAAATGATGAGTGCCCTCCTCCATGAGCAAGGCAGACAGGGCAGACACATTCTGCTGTGCCACATGGGTGAGGGCACCTGGAACTGGCTGTGCGCTGGCTATGGGGTGGATCTGGCAAGGAAAGCTGGGTCAAAAAGCAGAGCTTTGCTTCTGGAGGGAGGACACAGCTGCTTTCCCTCTGACTGCACAGACTCACCCTCCTCTGTGAGATGAATTGTCCTGCTGCCCAGCTGGGAACCCTTAAATAGGTAGGACGGGGAGAGAGTCCATGTTTTTCATTTCCCTTCCTGTTCCCGTTTGTTGGTATTTATTTATTTCTTTTGATTTCAAATCCCCTTTTGAATGACAACTCTATCAAAGCAGCTCGTTTGGAAACGTCAGGTCCATTCTTGAGAAGTCATCAGTCATGGTGATCGGTGCTGACAGATGCCCTGCAACAGTGCTGCGATGTCTAATATACTGGGCTGAAGTCTTTTGTAGTATCACATTATTTTATTTATTCAGCATGGCATGAAATCCCTCCTTTAGGAAAGGGAAATGAAAGGGGGGGGGGAGGGGGGAATGAAATTAACCCTTGTAGCAATGCTTCTGTTTCTGGAGAGTCCACGTGGGAAGCAGCAGAACTTGGGCATTGGTGTTGTTCAGAGCTCCTGATGTCATTGGAGTTAAACCAACAGCAAGATCCTGGCTCGTAGCCCACTTCTAGTAGTGCTGGCCAGCTCTGAGATGTGTGTCCTGAGCGGATTCAACCCCTCGGGGTGCTCAGCACCCTTCATCACCCATGGGAAGGGCTGGGACACATGGGTTTGAGTGCTGCTGTTTGCTCCATCATGGTGATGGGACCTGCTGCATCTCACCCTTCTTGTGTCTCACGAGTGGAACAGCCACATGCTGTAGCTCAGGGAGGGCTGAGCCCCTCTGAACTACCCTCCAAAGCAGCTTTTCAGCCTTGTGGAGCTGCCAGAGGGCTGTGTCCAGCCATGGTGTCCCTCCCAGAACAGGATGGCAAAGCCCAGTGACTGGGCTAACTGGGACCAGCAGAGCCTGCCCTGGGAGCTGCTTTCCCGCAGTTCCCTAATCTGCATCACAGAGCCTTTGTTTGCTCTCATTAACGTGTCTGCAAAGTGCCTGATGTGTGAAATATCCTTTTTATTAGCTGGAATTGGCAGGGCCGTCTGGGACTCGCGTCTGCTCCACTTTCAAGGCCAGGACTCTCCAGACAAGCCCGTGTTGGTCTTGCTCAGTCTCTGCCTGGTGGTGGGCAAAGGGCTCAAGCTCAGCTCTCAGGCACATTCCTCCACCCAGAAACCACCAGTGGGACACTCATGGGGGATCTCTTCATCACTCACGTATTCCTACTGGTTTCTTGTACATTTTCACCCTCTGTCCCTCCTGGAGCCCCAAAGCAGCAGCACAAAACACCATTGAGAGGCAGCAGGCTTTGTGACTGTGTACTTAACCCACTGGCGGGAGGTTGCTGAGCAATCCTTAAGCCTGGGATTTGTCAGTGAGACCAAATCCTCCCTCCTGGGCACACTCCCTCCCAGTAGGATGCATGTGTTGGTCTGTGTCCCCACCACCCCTCCTTCCTCCCCCTTCCTCGTGCTCCCAAGACCCCCAGGAGTCGTGTCATGGCCACTGGGTGTGTCACTGGCACCTGCCACTGCTGCTTGTGCTGCACACACCGGTGTGATGCTTTGCACCATCCAGGACATGGCTCAGACACCTCCATCCTGCTGGGAGAGGCTCGTGGTGCTGTGTGTGTGGCCCAGGAATTTGGGGACCAACCCGTCAGCTGTGCAGCAGCACTGGGGGATGTGCTGGTGGCCTGTGCTTGCTCGGGGGCTCTGAGCTGCTGGAGGGACTGGCTCTCCCTGCTCCTCTGGCCTCGGACGGCAGGTCCGTAGTGAGCTCATTAGCAAAGACCTGGAGGTGTTTTCCAGGCAGTTCAGGAGCTTGCCTGAATTATTTAGCATTCCTGTCCACAGCACAGCAGGGAGGAGGAACTAGGGGAGCTCATTACTGGGCTGGGGCTGTTTGTCTCTCAGCCATGGCACAGCAGTGCCAGGGACAGGCTATGCCTGTGGCACAGCTCCCTGCTGCCGGGCAATGTTTGATGCTGCTGTGCACACTGGTTTGGGGAAGGGAGATGCATTTTCTGCTTCTGACCCAGGCAGGTTGGAGCTGAACCTTTCCAGGAAGGTCCTAGGGCAAGCTGGTGGGCACTGAAGAGCTGGAAGGTGGGAATTGAGCACGGCAGAAGCAAAGGATAAAGGTTTTGAAGCAGCTCAGGATGCTCAGGGCATCCTGGCACTCCAGAACATCTCTGTGGGTGCTGGGACTGGGGCATACAGAGCCCCCCAGTGCCGGGGACTGGGAGCTTTGTTGATCACAGCCAGCATTTTCCAAAGCCTCTGGGTGATAAAGGAGGGAAATGCCATTTGAAATGCTGCGCTAGGCTCTTGGAGGTTCAGTGGTGGCTTTTACAGGCTGAAGGACTCTAAATTAGCTCTTGCCACTCAGGAAGATGATCTCGGAGATAGGTCTGGAAACGGTGCCATAGTGCAGCAACAGGCAGAAAGGGCACGTGGAAGGCAGGGAGTTGTTAGGGAAGAAATAAAGCAGCAGACCAAAGGCAGCATTATGCCTGCAAGCCGAGCACTGCTGTCAGCCTCTGCTGCCTGGGAAGGATCTGGGCAGGGAAACAGCGATGGCCAGAACTGGGAAACCTTTGCAAGGGGACCACAAGGGTGCTGGGGAGGGGGATCTTCAGGCTTTGGCCATGCACAGCTACAGTTCATCTCCTGCTGCAGCCCAGAGCTGGTGCCAGTCATTAGAGATGCTTCCAAAAATGCAGTGAGCTGCAGCCAGCAGCACGGGGTTTGTTAACACATTGTACAGAGGAAGGGACAATCCAGCTACGAGCTGAGACTCCATCTTCCCAGCCTCTCACTTCTTCAGGCAATCTGGAGTGGAGAGCAGCCAGCCTTTCCAGTTGGCTTTTGCAAGACATTTACAAACGCACCAGTTAACCTCCCAGCCTGGACACCAGCCCTGTGATTCTTAGGAATAAAATGAGATGGCCTCAGGGCTGCCCAGCTGAAAAATAATGGATTTGAGGCTTCCCACAGACATGATCCTGCTGCCTTCAAAGCTCATGCCATTGTCTCAACACCTCCAAAAGTACCTTTTGGAGAAGACAGGATTGGATGGATTTAACTCCTGGCACCAGTAAAGAGCTGGCTGTGGCTCTGGGTGTTGCCTGGAGGGTTGGGTGCCATCTCAGCAGCCTACCCCACCACTGTGCACAGCCACCTGGCCCCACTGCTGCTCCCTGCTGAGGTCTCATGGTCTCAAGCTTTGCAATCAAAGAGGAGAGAGATGGGAGATAATCACCGAGGTGCTTCCCTGCTCCTCAAGAGGAATAAACCTTCAGAAAGTCTGAATATCTCTGAGCTATGTTTTGGAGAAACTCCTGTCCTGATTCCTCCCTGAGCATCTCCCCAGTTGCCCAGTGACCCCAGATGGGACTGTGCTTATCAGGCAATGATTGTGGGGCCAGAAGAAGCTCTGGGATGTGCTCAGCACTGTGTGGGCAGTTTGTGGCTGAGCAGGGCCAAACCCCTGTGTGCTCCAGGCTGGAGGCTGTGCCTGAAGCTGGCAGCAGCAGCTCCTGGAAGCCACAGGAACTTGTAGGAGTGTTTTGGAAGCAGGCAGAGCTACTGCAACCGTTCCAGAGTCTGAAAGCAAAAGAAGAAGAAGAGGCTTATTTCCCAGCCCTCCTCATTAAAAAACATCCAAAGTGAGGGAGAGAAGCATCCAGATAAGAAGCAGGCACTGCTCCCACCCCCCGGCTCCTGGCAGCCTGGTGTGATAGCGAGGTGCAGGCAGCAGAGCGCTTTGCTCTGCACCCTCCCGGCAGCTTTTTATCTCTTGGCTCCTTCCCAGACAAGCAGAAATAACGCTGCTGCCCTCCCTGCCGGGAGAGATGCAGGAGAAGGCCCATAGGTGACATCTCTGGGTGTCTCTGCACAAAACAAAGAGGCTTCGGCGAGGAAAGGAACCACTAGAAAAGCTGCCAGAGCAGCCACCTGGTTGCTGGCTCTGGAGGGGTCCGTTCCCTCTCTTGTGCAAAAGCTTTTCAGGGGGTAACACCCCAAAATCGCATCTCGAGGCTGAAGCACGGCTCTTCGGTGCCGTGGGTGCAGAGAACCGAGCGGGTGGGGTGCAGGGGGTTCCCCACGCTCCCCCTCCTCCCCGTGGGTTGGTTGGTTTGTTTGAACCGCGGGTGGAGCTGCAGAAAGGCAGGGGCGGGAGCATCCCCCACATCACCCCCCCAACCAGACAGCGGAGCCGCGGAGCTGCATAATACGCTGGAATTTAATAAAACGCCTCAAACAGACAAAGTTTTTCCTTTTGCCAGCTGCTTAATTAAATTGGCTAATGCTGTTTGCGATCGCAGCACAAACTCCGGTGCTTAAAGACCACGGTGTTGCCATGGAGCTCACCCGGGGAGGGTGCGGGGCTGTGACGGAGCATACAGATGAGTTAGGCTGCCGGGGATGCGGTGAGGGAGGGGGGGGGTGTTTGAGGGGTGGTTGCCACGTTACGGGGGGAGATTCGGCCTCTATTCTTTCTTTATTTGTTTGTTTTCTGACGCGGCGGTAAATTCCCTGCCAAGGGTTGCGCCGGGATCTTTGCTCTGAACAGCAGCTGCTTTTCCACCCCAGGGTTTGGAAGATGCTTGCTTGGAGATAGGAGCTCCCTGACAGCGCTGCTGAAACATCCCAGCCCCCTTTTCCCAGCGGGAAGGAGGGAATGTGTCAGGCTTCCCAAGGCACCCAGCACTGCCCTTGCCTTGCCCACCGGGTGTGGAGGGACACGGGGCTTGGGTAGAGTAAGGACTGTTTGGCCACAGCCCCAGCGAGGGTCTGAGGTGGAGACTGAGCCCAGAAATCCTGACTCACACCCTGTAAGGTGTCTTTGCATGAAGGAGTTTTCCCAGCAGCAGCAACGGGAGCAACTGGAAGCCCAGGATATAGGAAAGTCGAGCTGGGCCAAGGCTCCTCTGAGCTCTCCCTGATGCTCCATTCCCTGGGTGGGAAGTTTTCCCTCTCACATTGTGCCAGCTGGTGCCACACAGTGAAGGTCCAGGAAGGAAACTCAAACCTGCCCGGGGGCTGTGGGTTTTGTGGCTGTGGGTGAAGAGACCTGCCTTCCAAGGATGGTGGCGTTGGAGAAACTGTGAAAGCAAAGTCTTGGTGGCTGTTGGGCCACGGTGCTTGAAGGGGTTTCCTCACTCAAACGTCAGGCATCTCACACAGCAGCTTCTGCCATTTTCTAGCCCTGTATCAGCTGCAGCAAACTCAAGATGCCTGCAGAGACATCCCTTGGGCTGCTGGCTCATTCTCACCTACCCTTGATGGTGAAAATAGAGGAAAAAACCCCAAAACCCTCAAACAACAGAGGTGGGACTCTGTGAAGACAGGGAGTGTCTCCAGGCAGGTGGGGATGCTCAGCCCAGGGCTCATCCCAGAGCCACCTCACCCCCAGGAGTGCCCAAGGGCACTGGCTGGTACCTCCATGAGAAAAACCTTTCCAGAGCCTATATAACACTCAAAGGATGTATTTCTTTTTCCTGATATCCAGAGTGATGTCTCCACATCATCCCTGCCACCATTAGCCCCACATAATGACTTGACCCCCACAGCTGAGCAGAGATTTAACTACGTCAGTTACCGTATGTTAAACAGGGGATCATTAAAAACATTTATTCAAGATTAACAGCTATCTAATAGATACCATTAGTATCACAGTTGTGTAAGTGGCTAATCCCGAATCCGTGTGATTTACTGATCCCCTGGGATGTATTTCCCAGGCTGTACTCGTGCTTTCCAAATTGGACTGAGGCTTGGCCTGATCCTGCTCTCCAGGAGAGGGGGGCAGGCAGGGATGGGGACCCAGGCCCATGGGCAGAGCTGCCCCAGTGTGAGCACCTGGCCTGGGGTGGATGGAGAAGCCAAGTGCCTGCACTGGCATCACTTGTGCTCACTGTCCAGAAGGCACGAGGTACCCAAGGGGTGGGGGAAAGGGCTTGTTTTGCATTTGCACCGAGGCTTTTACCACTATGAAAATGCCATAAATAAGTCATGCTCCCAGCTGGCATCATGAGGGCATCAGGGACAGGGCTTCTCTACCCGGAGCCCACATTGTCCCACTTGCTCAGCCTGGATTTTGCCTTGTGGTCCCCACAGAGCTGCCTCTGGCTGCCAGGCACCCTGTGAGTGCTCGGCACCTTTGAAAATAGAGTGTCCTCAGGGGTTTTTTTAACAGCAGGGTTGGCTAATGGTGATTCGGGTACCAGCAGCTCTAGGGCGAGGGATGATGATAACCCTGGAGCCAGCAAACCCCAGAGCCAGCCCAGTAAAACTGGCCTTTAGAGCAAAGCCTGCTGGGTTGAGTGCAGCATCTCCTTCCAGGTTAGAGAGGAGACACAGGAGAGGTGCTGAGAGCAGCAGAGTACCCCAGTGCTGAGTTTTCCAAGAACAGAACCCCATTTAATTCTTCTCAGGTTTATCACAAGTGCAGCTTTTTACACAAAGGTTTAAACAGCTGAGATGTGTCCTCAGCCTGAGAGGACAAACTTTGCTGGGTGCCACCATGGAAAGTCCTGAACCCAGAGCAGCCAGGGCTGAGGTGATACACCAAAAAATAAAATCTCCTTTTCTGGGGGTGCAGTGGGGCTTGGTCTGGCGTTGTCCCAGCGTGCTGGACCAGCAGCCTGTGCCTGTCTCCAGCTGCCACCCCAGCAAAGCCAGGGGAGGTGATGCTCTGGCCGTTCTCCTCCCAGCCTGGGCAGGATGAAGGCTGGACCCTGCACCCCACCACTGCCTCTTTTCCCAGGGACTGGCTGCAGATTGGAATCTCGCTCTTGAAAAGAGCAAAAGGCAGCAGGGAGGGGTTGAGCAGAGGGGAGGGGGAGGGAGGATTTTCCCACAGCATCCAACTGCCACTTCTCATCTGCCTCGGCTGGGAGCTGGCAGGGCAGTGACAGGGACAGAAGGCTCAGCAGAGAAGATGAGCACTGGGAAGCTCGGGCAGTCGTGGGCTGCTGGCTGGAGCATCAGCCAGGAGAGACAGGAGCTCAGCAGCAGCTCATGGCACTCACTGGGGTGCCCAATCCCCCCAGGGGACATTGCTGCTGCCTGCAGAGAGGAGCTGTGGGCTGAGCTGGATCCCGCTCCCCAGAATAGAGACCCCGGAGCAGTCAAGATCCCCGTGTCTCTCTCAGGATGTAGGGGCTGTCCATCACCCTACACTCAGGAGGGTACTGGGAGGAGCATCAGGGTGTTCTGGCTGTGAGGAGGGAGAGGGAAGAGAGGGAGAGGGAAGGGCAGGAGAGCCCAGGGCTCAGCTGCAGCCATTTATCTCCCACAGCCAGGCTATTAGACAGATGACAGAGGGAGAGAGGCAGCCAGTGCAAGCACTGAGACCAAGGCTCCTTCCACTGGGTGATTTATCTCCTGGCTTCATCCAGCAAACTTGCTGATGAAAAGACTCTTCCCTTCTCTGTGCCTCATCAATTCTCATTCTCATTGCTTTTCTGGGTTTTTTTTTTCCATCTCTTTTCCTTGGGCTTCTGCTGCCCGTTGAGGCAGCCACGCTCCTCTCTCCTGCACTCCCCATCTCCTCTCTCTCTCTCCCAGTCTTTCTCTGATGGTCTCTTTGTCCCTTTTCTTCACTTTTTCCCATCTAGTTTTCTTTTTTTTTTTTTTTTTTTTTTTTTTTGTGCTTCACCAAAAAAGGTTTTCCTTCACTGAAGAGGTTTTTCTTACCAGCAAGGTTTGTCAAGAGGTGGCCCAGGCTGCCCAGGGCAGGGGTGGAGTCCCTGTGATCCCTGGAGGGGTTTCCAAGCCCTGGAGCTGTGGTGCTGAGGGCCATGGGGCAGTGGTGCCCTGACAGTGCTGGGGGATGGTTGGACTCCATGAGCTGAAAGGTTTCTGCCAACCAGAATGATTCTGTGATTCCATTCTATGATTCTTCATCTCCCTGCAGTATTTTAATTCCCCTTAATCCTTCTCCTTCCATAGGTCTCTTCAGCATCTCCCTCTCTGTCCCTGAGCAGCCTGACTGGGATGGAAACCATCCCTGAGCAAGTGACAGCACAGACGATGTCATGGGCTTGTGGCAAACTCAGGCTGGTACCATCTGGGGCAGTTCCTGATCTCCACACCCCCAGCTGATGCCTGAGCTGCAGGAATTCTGGGTGCAGGGGCCCAGGGTGTCACCAGCAAGTGGGGCTGTCACAGCAGAGAGGGATCAGCTCCATCTCCTGCCAGGATTGTCCTCACTGAGCTTTGTACCCCCCAAGCTGCCAGCACCCTCCCTGCTCCATTTGTTCCACACCATTTGAAGCCATGAAGTGTGAAGTTTAGTATCCAGAGTTTTCAAAACCCAGCATTTTTCTACAAGCTCTGATTCTAGTACAAGCCCCAGGACTGTTAATGTGTAAGATTTTTCCATGGCCACCAGTGCTGCAAACCCCGTCCTGGGCTGAGCAGAAGCAATAAAAGCTAGTTACAGACACAAAGCCTGTGGAGAGACAACACCCAGCAGCAAAGCTTCGGAGTCTTCCCTGGGAAATGGGCTTTGAAACAAGATGGTTTTCTTCACAGCCTTAAGGAAATGTAAAGAAACAACGAAAATCCAAACAAATAATGTAAAAAAGCCAAACAAGCCAAAATAAACCTAAACAAAGAAAAACCCAACAAAACAAACCCAACCCCAATGTGATTTTTTTTAAAGGAGAAAAGCTTCTGTAGGGTTTTATTGGCTGAAGAGATTTATAGTTCCTGAAATGTCCGTGCTCTTCGACAGCAAGCTGTGGGTCCATCAGGAGGATGCAGAAATCAATGGAGCTCCCCCTGACTCTGGTGCTGCTGACAAAGCTGATGCCCTCACAGTGGGGGGCAGGGGAAGGGGTGGGATCAATTCTGGTGCCAGGCTTGGACCAGTTGATGATGAATAAACTTTGGTGGGAAGCCCTTTACAGGGAGAACAAGAGGTGATTATAGAACAGAGATTCTCAGAGAGAAACTTTCTTTTTCCTGCTCTGGCTGCTTTTTAATGTGTTTTTTTGTTGTGGTTTTTTTTTTTTTCCCTGCTGTGTAAGTCTTTTAAGACTGGGAAAAGCTTTGGGGCTCGGTTTGATTTGTATCAGCGTGGGGCAGGAGAGCTGCAGCAGATCGAAAAACTCAAAAGTGAGGTGGTGGTTGGTTCCAGCTCCTCTGAACCCCACGGCTGGATGGGGGGAGAGGGGCAGGGAGGGTGCTGGGGGTTCACACACCCCAGCCCCTCACTGAGGAGGGGCTCCTGATCCCTCTTCCTGGGGATCCCTATAACCTGGGGCAAGGTCAGGGTTATATCCAGCATAGAGGGGGTTAAGGAGCTTCTGACTAACCTCAGGAGATTCTAAGGAGCCCAGTCAGGGTTTTTTTGCTCCCAGGAAATTGCTCCCACCTTGGGCCACAGCTTTAAAAGGAGCTGGAGGATGAAGGTTTTATTCTGAAGGGGAGGGTTGGTGGGATGCTGCAGTCATAGTGTTCAGGGAGCTGATCCCTGTCCTGCCCTTCCCAAAAGGCTCAGCTTTCTGCTCAGCACCAGCACTGTGGGCCACCAGCCCCCCAGGATGTGCCACTTTAAGCCTCAAGGTCTGAGTTTGTGCAAAGTTTGGGATGTTTACAGCATAGCTAGTGCAGGAATCAAAGGGGTGAAGTGGGTGCTGGAGATGCCAAGAAGCTTGGGGACAAGTTTCCTCTCTAAGCACCCCCAAGGAAAGCCACACTGGGGGGCTGGGACCTCCTGGATGTGGGCACTTGGTGCCCTGGGGAGTGATGAGTGGGAAGCAGTCCTGAGAGCCTGGCAGGGAGTTTCTCACCCCCTTGGAGGCTTTGTCTGCAGCTCTGGCTCCACTCCAGGGAAAGCCTTTGGAACAGGGGCTGCTGGTGGCACTGGGCAGGGCATCTGTGGGCTGGACACCCTCCAAGCTGCTGGGGTGGGAGGGCACAGCTCATGTTATGGGTATAAAGGGGATTAACTGGATGTGTTGTTGATCTATCCTAAGGCTGGGCAGGGTGCTGGGCATCCTGGGCCTCTCCAGCCTGTTTGTTCTCTCTGACACTTTGCTCTCCATGCATGCGAGGTCTCCTCTAACACAGCTCTGACCTCTTCCAGGAGTGACCTTGAGGAGGAACCCGAAAGATGCAGCCAAGTGTAAAAATGAATCATCTGGTGAGGAAGAAAAGGAGAAGCTCTGACTGAAGGCACCAGCCCTGGTCGTGCTGCCAGCAGGGCAGGGCAGTGGGCAGCAGGGACCGGCCAGTGCCAGGGGTTCGGATGGAGCATCTTCTCCCACAGATGTTGTCCCTGCCCGGTGGTTGCCCCTCACCCTGCTCTGCTCCTGCTCTGTGAACCTTTCCTGCCTAGGAGAAGCTGGTGCCACCAGCCGAAAATGAGACGTTTCCAACCCAGCTGGCTCCTGCTCTGCGTGGTGGCTGCCACCGCCATCCCCATCGTCCCCTGGAAGGTCAAATGCCCACCTCAGTGCGTCTGCCAGATCAGGCCGTGGTACACCCCGCGCTCGGTGTACCGGGAGGCTGCCACCGTGGACTGCAATGACCTCTTCATCTCCACCGTGCCCGAAGATCTGCCCGAGGGGACCCAGACCCTGCTCTTGCAAAGCAACAACATCGCCAGGCTGGAGCAGAGCGAGCTGGACTATCTCAGAAACCTCTCGGAGCTGGACCTGTCTCAGAACAGCTTCTCTGACGTGTGGGACTTTGGCCTGAAGAGCATGCCCCAGCTGCTCAGCCTGCACCTGGAGGAGAACCAGCTTTCGGAGCTGCCCGATGGCAGCTTCCCCGGGCTGGGCAACCTGCAGGAGCTCTACCTGAACCACAACCAGCTCCGCAGGATCGCTCCCCATGCCTTCTCCGGCCTGGGCAGCCTGCTACGCCTCCACCTCAACTCCAACCTGCTGAGGACAGTTGACAGCCGCTGGTTCCAGATGCTCCCCAGCCTGGAGATCCTCATGATCGGGGGTAACAGGGTGGATGCCATCTTGGATATGAACTTCAGGCCCCTGGCAAACCTGCGGAGTCTGGTTTTGGCTGGGATGAACTTGAGGGAGATCTCGGACTATGCGCTGGAAGGGCTGAGGAGCCTGGAGAGCCTCTCCTTCTATGACAACAAGCTGGTCAATGTCCCCAAGCGGGCGCTGCAACAAGTTCCTGGCCTCAAATTCCTGGATCTGAACAAAAACCCGCTGCAGAGGGTCAAGCAAAGCGACTTCACCAACATGCTTCACCTCAAAGAGCTGGGGCTCAACAACATGGAGGAGCTGGTGTCCATAGACCAGTTTGCCTTGATCAACCTCCCCGAGCTGACCAAGCTAGACGTGACCAACAACCCCAAGCTGTCCTTCATCCACCCCAACGCCTTCCACCACCTTCCCCAACTGGAAACCCTCATGCTCAACAACAACGCCCTAAGTGCCTTGCATAAGCAGACGGTGGAGTCCCTGCCCAACCTGCAGGAGATCAGCATCCACAGCAACCCCATCCGCTGCGACTGCGTCATCCGCTGGGTCAACAGCACGGAAACCCGGATCCGCTTCATCGAGCCCCAGTCCACCCTGTGCGCCGAGCCCCCCGACCTCAAGAGGAGGCACATTCGGGATGTCCCCTTCCGGGAGATGACAGACCGGTGCCTGCCTCTCATCTCCACCAAGAGCTTCCCCTCCCACGTGGAGGCGGCGGATGGTGACAATGTCTCCTTGCATTGCCGAGCTCTGGCGGAGCCCGACCCGGAGATCTACTGGGTCACCCCTTCGGGGGTGAAGCTGATCCCCTACGCGGAAGATGGGAGGTACAAGGTGCACCCCGAAGGGACGCTGGAGATTCAGGGGGTGTCTGCTGGGGAGGCCGGGCTGTACACCTGCGTGGCTCACAACCTCCTGGGGGCAGACACCAAGAGCGTCAGGGTGACCGTCAACCACTCCTTCCCGCTCGGCGAGGACAGCCTGGAGCTGGTGGTGGCAGATGTCCAGGTCTACCACATCCTGGTCGCCTGGAAGCCACATCTCAACACCATCTCCTCCAACCTCACCTGGTCCAGCTTCTTGCTTAGCTCCAATTTGGACGTGACCAACGTGGCCCGGATCCCCACGGGGACCCACATGTACAACATCACCCGGCTCCACCAGGACACGGAGTACTGGGCTTGCCTCCACGTGGCCTTTGTAGACTCGCAGGCCAAGGTGGCTTGTGTGAATGCCAGGACTAAAGAGGCCACCCAACGCTACCAGCTCCTGGAGGGCAGGCAGAACCTCCTGACTGTGCTGGTCCTTGGCCTCCTGCTCCTTGCCGCCAGCCTCGTTGCTCGCTATGGCATCAGGGCAGAGCCCAGGCAGCTGCTCCAGGGTGGCACAGCCATGCGTGTGGTTTATCCCCCCCTTGCCCAGCCCTGGGCTGGGAGGCAGCCAGGGGGGCAGCTCCTGGCCGTGGAGGTGCAAGCAGCTCCCCTGGACTGTTGAAGCCTGAGGCAGTTGTGGGGCTGACCGTGGGGTGGGGTTGTTTGGGGGGGGG